>PVKA01029965.1:0-27759 GCA_004027165.1 Ctenomys sociabilis
CTCATAACAATCCTCCTGCCTCAGCCTCCCGAGTGCTGGGATTACAGGCGTGCGCCACCACGCCCGGCTTCTTTGCTTTCTTCATCTTACCCTTTTTACCAGTACCACTGGCAGAAGCCTTCTGGGCTTCGGGTTTCTTCTCTTTAGTGTCTGGCTTCTCAGTTTTTTCACCCGCCATCTTGCAAGATGGGAAAGAGCCAGAATATATTTATTGAGGGAAAGAAAGCTCTTGTCATGCATGCAGGAAGGGCGGGAGGGAGCATGCGCACTGGGAAGTGTTCCTGGAGTTTGGGAAGGGGCAAGCTCCTCCAAGGACGCCATGTCCCTTAAGGGCAGTTCAAAAGGACAGCTGGTGACCAGATGCCTCCAGTAGGGCCTATGAGGAGGTCGATGAACTCAGGGGTAGAAGCCCATCAAGGCCAGTCCAGGGCAGCCGTGGAACCCACGCTCCTGAGGAGCCCAAGCCAGAAAAGCAACAGCAGGAGTAAAGAAAGAAATCATGTCAGTTTTAGAAAAAGTAAATCTGGCTGCAGGGATGCAGCAAGGAACGTCTTGTGCTGTTATTGATCAGACAAGAAAGCACAGCTTTATCTTCTAGTTTCATTCACTGCTGTGTCTCACTACACAACTCAGACTCAGGGATCCTCCTGATTTCTACCCTCCTACTGCTGGTATTCCAGAGCCTGGGATTAAACTCATCTCCTCAGCTTCCGTGACATTTTCTTTTTTTTTTCCTTTTCTTTTTTTTTTTTTTTTTTTGATTTTCTGAGCATTTATTACCAGATCCCAACAGTGTTTTATTTTTTCTTCTCAACATCCTGCTCTGCGGCTTCCTTGTCTCTCTTTGCCCAAATGCCAAAGAGCCGGGCATTGGCATGGGCCATGCGCAAACTGGCAAATGCCTTGAAGTTCTTTTCTTCCTCAGTGATGACTCTGGCCTTCTCCTTCTTGTAGACATTCCTGATGGGCATCACAGGTCCTGTCAGCTGGGTGGCCAATTGGAGTTCTTCAGCAGAGCTGTCTCCCGTTTTGGGGGTCGATGGCTTCCTGGGGAAAAGGATGAGCTTGGATTGGTACTCTTTCAGCCGCTGCACATTGGCCTGCAGGGACTCGGTGGATTTGTTCTGCAGCCTTGGATCCACCGAGATGCCAATGGTCCAGGCCACCTTCTTGTGAATACCGGCCATCCGCAGCTCCTCCAGACTGAAGCCCTTGCTGGCTCGGACCTTGGTGTGGTATCTCACCATGGGACAGCGCACGATGGGCCTGATGGGTCCAGACGCAGGATGCGGGGCGATGCGGCGCGCTTTTGCCTGATGGGCCTTACGCCTGCGGAACTTCCACGCTGACTGGTTGAACCACGTAGCCACACGCCGCTACCAGTCCTTGTGGAAGTGGAGCTTCAGAATCATGCCATTCTGGCTGGGCGCCATGACTGCCTTTTAGGCCTCGGATCCGCAGAACCAAAAGGCTCTGTGACATTTTCTTGTACTCTTCTCTCCTTTCAGGTAACTCAGATAGATTAGATAGATAGATAGAGAGATAGACAGACAGACCGACAGACTGGCAGACAGAAGACTAGCTCATTAGGTTCAGCAAATCTTAATATACAAAGCACTGCTATATGTTTATTCACTTGAAGTCTTTGAGTACCTTCAGGGAAATGTAAATGAACTTAATCCTGTTTCACTATTTACAGTGATAAACAACCTGATTTAATTTATAAAGAAAAAATTTAGAAGAGCTATGATTCCTACACTTTATCAGTTCCTAAACAGAACTGTTGAGGAATAATCAAGAAATTGCTTTTAAAAAGCTTGGGATTCAGCAATTTAGATACAGATCTGTAACATCCAAGGACAAGTTGGAAGAAGTAGAATCATTAAATTTGGTCTTCCCTATTGGCTTGAACTGTAGAATATGATGTAGCCAGTTAGAAAAATGAGAGATTGGAGCACGTTGCCTACTTCATACCATTAAAAGTGAGGAGGTCTTCTGGTACATTATGGGGCACTGAAATGAAATTGCTGGCAGAGTGTTATGTGCCACATATGTCAGCTCTCTCCATGTAGGAAAAGTATCATTCAAACACAAAGGCCCTAAACCTGAGAGTTTTATAGTACTGGGGCAGGAACCCAGGGCATCTGTAGTAAGCTACCTTGCTGGTCTATCATTTTACTAGTGAGATGCTTCTCAATAAGCTAAGTGAGTTCTTATTCTCACTAAGCCATTCTGGATTCAAAATTATAATCCTCTTCCCACATGAATCCTGGTTTTTCAACTGGTGGGTGACCTTTTTCTTTAATTCCCTACCTATTTCTCGGAAATAATTCAATCTTTCTTCTGTGTGCAGTTTTCTCAGACCTAACTGATGGTATTCAATATAACTCAGTTATCTTTTACTACACAAACATTCTCTTTACCCAGCTTCCAGCTTTCGTTGACCCCTCTCTCACCCAGAAGCTGCCTTCTTGAAGATATTATACTTGTTAATCCTTCTCACCTGGCACAGAAATATCCTAGGTAGGGGGCAGTTGCTATCCTGAGACAGCATCTAGAGACCTCTGAAAATTTCAACTATTAGATTACTTAAAATCTAAATGCAGAACATGGAAGCCTTCAATCATGCCACAACATAGGAACAATCTATGAGATTTTCAGTGCGTCCTGGTCCCCTGTTGGCTTGACACTAACTGTTGTGTTTTTTTTTTTTTTTTTTTTTTTTTTTTTTTTTTTTTTTTTTTTTGTCTTTTTGAGACAGGGTCTCACTATGCAGTTCAGGCTGGCCTTAAGCTCACTTGGTAGCTCAGGCTGGTCTCGAACTCACAACAATCCTCCTGCCTCAGCCTCCCGAGTGCTGGGATTACAGGCATGCGCCACCACGCCCGGCTAACTGTTGTTGATACATGGTGAAAACTTGAAGTTTTTATTAAATCAATTAGATCCTAAAGTGATAACACTGTTGAACACTGAATAGCTTTCCCTCCACAGCATTCAGTAATCTTATCCTTCTTTTTGAAGTTTGCATGTCAAAGAAAGTGTTCATATTCTACTGAGTAAATGGAATAATGATATTTCTAATAATTTTTGTGCAGGGTCAGTAAACTTTCTGCAGTTTGGAACTTTAAGTCCTGTAAATGATATTTGATTCTTTTTTATGTATTTTCTATAGGGTCTTTGGGTCTCACTATGTACATCAGACTCATAGTGATCCTCCTGTTTTCAGCATAATAAGAGCGGAGAATACAGACATGTGCCACCATGTCCAGTCTCACTCTCTGTCTCAGTGCATGCTGGGGGCATGGCTGACGTGGCTTGTGCTGCTGGAAATTGAACACAGGTCCCTGTGCTCTGCTTCAGCAGACACTTTAGTCCACTGAGCTATGTGGCTGGCCCTTGATTCATTTTTCATTTCTGTTATTACCAGGAAAACATAGTGTTTGTATAATTATAGTAATAAAACCGGGCTTTCTGTATGCTGGAAGCCATATAAAATTTTTTTACTCTAATAGATTCTTACTATTATAACTCTGGGCTTACAAATTGCAGGCAAACCTTAGTATTAATTCACATTGATTGGAATTATTACCTATTGATTACCCTCAGACATAATAAAATTGTATTATCATTTATTTAAAAAAAAAAAAAAAAAAAAAAAAAAAAAGAAAGCTCTTGTCAGACAGAGGGACAGGAGGGGAGCCCCGAGTGGGTAGTTCCCCTCTTCTACTTTATTTATTGATTCATTATTTGATTGATTGATTGATTGATTTGGCTTGGTTGTATCTAAGTTAGTTAGGTTGCATTTCATTTTACAAAACCTGTGAAATGTTGTTCCATTTTTAGAGGATATTGGTGTTGATATTCTCCAAGATATTGATGAGTTGTAGAATCAGTGTCCCATTTGGGGATTACTGTGATGCTAGTCAACCCAGTGCACCTTCCCTTTGTGGCAAACATTTCAGAAGATACTTTTACACTAATTAAAATATTGAACATTGAATACAAGTATAAAAATATCTAAAAACTCATTAGATATGTGCAATATTTTTATAAATTAATTATATTAATATATTTCAAATACAAATAATGGTCCAATTCATCAGATGGAATTTGTACCTATATATGATAGATCTTGATTCATTTTATCTCATTTTCTTCCCTCCCTTCAACCCTATTTTTCTTTCCTATTTACAAAAATTTTATTTGTTTTTCTTCCTGCTCTCTTTCCTCTTCCATCCTTCCTGTCCTCCTCACTCCCCAGTTCTCTTCCTTATTTGAACGTTTTCATTCTATTTTATAATGTCTATTATACACCATGCCCAGTCAGTTGCTGGCTCAGTGTGCCCTGGGGGTGTGGTAGGCACAGCTGGCCTGGGGATCCAACCGGGTCCCTAAATCTGCCTAAACTGGCAATTTATTCCACTGAGCTATCTGGCTGGCCTTGTATTCTTTTTAAGTATAAAACAAATAAAAAGGAATACGGTCTCAAGGTATCTCAGTGTACATATATCATTTTGGTGTGATGTTTTTAATTCAAAGTGGAAGACCTACCCTAGGAAGGATTGTTAAAAAAGTAAATAAAAATGGAGACTTGTTTCTGTGGAGGAGCTCCAGTGCTCACAGTTACATCAAGCCACTCCTGGCCGCCAGCACAGACTTTTCAGCCGCTATCTCAGACCATTCAGTTTTCTGACTCTGACCCTTGCTTTGCTGACACAAACTCACATGGGACACTACAGTGAACTCCTGGCCATAAACTGGATTCTTTAGGATGCCCAGTGCACTGTCAGGCACTTATACTACTCTACAACTCTGTGTGGACAGCAATTTTAAAATAATCTTCTTATAAATTCATATATATCTGTCTCACATTAAAACTGATTTTCTTGGGGTGGGCTGGGGAAATGGCTCAGTGGAATAAGCTTTGGCAAACGCAAGGGCCTGAGTTTGAACCCTGGTTCTGCAAAAAAAAAAAAAAAAAAAAAAAAAAAAAAAAAAAAAAAAAAAAAAAAAAAAAAAAAAAAAAAAAAAAAAAAAAAAAAAAAACTGATTTTCTCCAGCAAGCATGGACAAATACAATATTACAACAATTTATGATAGCATTTATTAGACAATGTATAGTCCACCTGATGAGTCATAGTCAGAAACTCACATGAGTATGGCTTATTTTCTTGCATAAATTGTGGTATAATTACCATGCAATTGAAAGTCATAACAGTATACACATGAAACGAAAATGTTAATGTTAAGAAAACAATATTTTATGTAAAGCATAGTACTGACTTCAACATGAAAACGAAAATACATATTTCCAAGCACAAAAGCCTGTTTGCTGCTTATACTGAGCCTGACATTTGATGCACCTGATCACTTCCTGGTTCTGAGACTGGGACCCAAAAGGACTTTGGGCTGTAAGCCTCCCTTGTCCTGTCATAGCTTACAACATGTTGAAGTTATTCACCTTTCAACATTAATATTCATAGGAAAACATTACCTAGAATCAGGTGATTCAGTTGTGCTAGTAAGTTGTTTGATTTGAGAGATGTACAGAACATTATTAAAGCACAATTCTTAGTATATCTGATTGCATCATAATTTGTGTCTACAAGGGCTAAATATAAACCTGGACCATTCTCCTCATCCTCTTTCCCTTCCCTCTGGATTTTGCTCTCATACAGTATGCATTGTTGTCCTTTATTTCTGTTTATAGTGGACCTGTCAATATAAGCTCAATCCATTCTCAAGGACTGGTTGTGACTCAGGTTGGTTTTATATCAAAACTAGTTTCCATCAAGAAATAACGGAAATACTTATATGGTGTGTGGAGCCACACAAAGCAAAGCTTAACTATTTTATAATACAAAATTTGAATAATGTACATAATTTACCATTACAAACACTAATCACTTTCCTAATGTATTCACCAAAAAGTTACAAGTTGTGCCTATTTAAACAACAATTTCCTGCAGTACTCAAAATTCAAGTTTGCATCCCTGGTTTGCAGAAAGCATGGATGAAATAGAGGGTGTTTATTGTTTAGAAGGAGAGTCCCCTTCCATAAGAATGTCAGGAATCTGGCTCTCTCCTGTGCTTTCTTCCACTGTCAGAGTCTGTAGCCCACTAGGATCTGCTTCTGGCTCACTAGGTCTCAACATTTTTATTTTACTTTATTTTATATTTTGATACCAGGGATTGAACCTAGGGCCTTGTGCTTGCCAGGCAGGTGCTCGTGCTACTGAGCTATCTACCTGGCCCCATCAAAAATTTTAGAACTAAAAACTGATTTAAATTTTCTGTTTCTGGAGGCTGGCTAGATAGCTCAGCAGATGAAAGTGCCTACGTAGGCAGACACAGACAGGAGTTCAATTCCCAGCATGGCCTTCTGGCACCAGCCCCGCCCCCAGGGCACATTTAGACTGGGACTGAGACTGAGACTGAGACTGAGGAGACTGGGCGTGACGGCACCCAGCTGTAATCCCAGCGCTTGGGAGGCTGAAAAACAAGAGGATCACAGTCTGATCTGTGTAGTGAGACTGTGTGGACCTAAATACATAAAATAAAATAAAATAAAGAAGAACAAACTTTCTGTTTCTGTCTTTTGTTTATCAGTGTTCTGTACTATGACATGATATTTTCATTAAGCAATTGAATGTAAGGTTATTCTTTTTCTCTCTCTCTACAAATGTTTGTACCTGTGTCTGTCTTTTCAGGTTTTCCTTTATTTCAGAAGAACTCCACTGCACTGGTATTTGATACTCCCCTTCTGCTTCACAAAGCTCCTCAGGTGTAATTCTCTGTTGCTCAACCAAAAGTTGCTGAAGTTCTTCTGTAGCTATGATGGTTCCTGCATTAATTCTTCAGTATCACTGCTGTTTACCTGAAAACCTATGAAAATTTGCTGTACTGAAAACCCCCACAAAGTCTGCAGAAAATAAATACATCAGCCAGGGCAAGGAAGTAAAGAGAGGAAACAAACAGAAACAATAGCAGGAAAATAATATGAAAAAGATAGGACAATGCGGATCAATTATAACAATTTATGTAAATGGTCTCAACTCACCAATCAAAAGAAACCACCATTGTTTCAACATGATTTAAGGTAGTAGAGTGGCTTTCCATTAAGAATAGAGGGTCTATGGAGTTTGGGTAATTAATAGATTCTTAGCATAAGTCCAACTCCCTATTGTTCTAGTGTGTCCTCAAATTCATCCTCTAATTATTTCTCCTGTTTCAGACATCATAGTTGGGATAGATATACTGTGTACTTGGGCAAACAGTAACATTGGTGCCTTAAACTGTAGTGTGAGGGTTAGCATAGTTACACATGCCAAATGGAAGACTTTAGAGTTGCTTTTCCTGGGAAAAATAGTAAATATATAATAATATTGCACTCCTTGAGAGACTGCCAAGATTGTTGCTATTGTCTTGTCTTGAATAATGCAGGAGTGGCAGTTCCTGCATTTACATCTCCATTTAATTTTTCAATTTTTGCTGCAGAAGATGCATGATCTCAGAAAATGACAGTACACTATCACAAACTCTACCAAGTTGAGGCTCTAACTGCAGCTCCTGTACCAGATGTGGCGTCTTTGGCCAAGATGGTTAGTTCATCATTTGGTCTTGTTGAACATCTATTGTTCTGGCAAATGCCTTCCTTCTCCATACCTACCCATATGACTCATACAAAGTAATTTTAATTCAAAGGGAGGCCAGAAATACACTTTGATTATCTTACCTCCTGCATAATATTATCTTTCCAGGCCTGGGTCACCACTTATTGTGCAGTGATTTTGGTCACCATTCTCTTGCTTCACACTGGTATTATACCAATTGGACCAAGTAAGGAGTTAAATACCATTATGGATAGTTAAATATTTGAGAGATAGTGGATGGGAAATGAGTCATGCTAAAATTCAAGGTGCTCTAATTCAGTGAAATTTATAGCGGTTGAATCATGTAGAACATGGACAAATATCCCTTCTAAGCAAAAACATGACATTATTCTGGCTTCTCTTACAACTAAAAAAGATGCACAATGCCTATTTATCCTTTCTGCATATTGGAGGAAACTCATTTCTCACTTAGGTTCTTTATTCTAGCTCATTTACTGAGTGACTCAAATAGCTGCTTATGCTTGAGTAGGGTTATGGAGCAGAAAAGGCTCTGCAAGAGGTCCATGCTGCTGCACAGTCTTCTCTGCCACTAGAGCCCTATGATCCAGTGAATTCAGTACCATCTCACATGTCAGTGGTCAGTGGCAGGTAGTGTCTTTAATCTGTCTGTATTCTCTTGCAGGTCCTCATATGGCAATTGTTATTGAGACATTTAGGATTTTGGAGCAAATCTGTACCATAAACTAAAGAGTACTCTCCCTGTGAAAAACTGTTCTTGAGATGCTACAGTGTGCCATGACCTGTGCAAATCTGGAAATTTCTTGGTGCAGGAGGAAGAAATGAACACAAGAGTCAGAATGCAGAGAGCTGAGATCAGGTTGAGCTCCCTGTCTTGATGGGTAAAGGGAACTACAATGTATTTATTTTACCATGTGCAAGATTTTGATAACAGGTGAAGCCCCTCTCCTAATCGGAGAAAAGACTTGCCAACAACTTGTTCATTTGGCTCACCTTGGGCGCTCAGTGTTCTTGGGGCTGGCCTTGAGTTAGCCCCCATGTGTGATCAATCACCAGCTCAGCTGTTTTCCACAACTGGGCCATAGTGTAAACTGAAGGCTTCTCCATGGGACTCCATGGAGAAGGTAACTATGCAAGCTCAGCTGCTTAGGATCAGCTTGCTTAGGATCAACTTATTTGTATTATCTGACTCACCAAATATAAGTTGGTTTTGCACAACAGCAACTTATTGTAACATGTAAACTATATATGTGATTAAGACAGAGCAGAAGCAGAGAGTAGAAGGTACATAAAGTTCATCACATTCCAATGGCTCCTATAGCTGGTGCCACCGCATTGCTCAACATGCACCTGTGGCCTTATGGATTGTACCATGTACAGATGTTAGGAGGAAAATGACTAGTACTGTTTATGGACAGTTCTGCATGCTAGGCACACACCACCTGCAACTGCTGTGGCATTACAATCACTTCCAGGAGATCCCCATTTGTCACTGGTGAAGGGAAATCTTCACAGTGGACCAAACTTTGGGCAGTGTACCTGGTAGTACATTTCGTCTGAGGAAAAATAGTCAGAAATGCAATGGTATACTGATTCATGGATGAGAGTCAAGAGTATAGGTGGATGTTCAGAAATGTGGAGAATTTGTGACAAAGCTATTTTGTGGGGAAGGATGTGGACTGCACTATCTATAGAGGCAAGGGATGTAAATATGTTTGTATCCCATATAAACACTGGGAATAAAACACCTATGACCTCAGCATAAAATGATCCAATAGCAAAAGTTTATACCTTCTTCTCATGACATTATGTTCTTATGGGTTAGAATGAAGTCTTAGTTCAGGGGTTAAGGGGAAGAAAGAAGTACAGTGATGCCTTTGAACTGGAAGACTTCACTCGGGTCATTTTGGTTTCATGACTCTAAGAAAACAAAGTAAAAAGTGAGTTACAGTGTTTAGAGAGTGACTGACCCACACTGTCAAGAGAAAATTAGAAAATTACTCCACAGTGAAGGAAAGAAACAACATACTTGGACTGCATGGGATCCTTTAGGGTGTCTCCTCATATTGCCAAACTTATTTGTATCATTGGGAAAGTATAACAATCCAGCCAGGCACAATGGTCCACAGCCTTCAGGAATGAAGGTTCTTCACATCAGGAAAAGGACCAAAACCTGCTGAGGTGCTTCCTAAAAGCCAAGGAAAACAGAATGGGTGACACAAGTAGCTCTAGGTACAAGATATAGCCCCAAGATCAGCTACAGAAATGAGGATTATAGTATTCTTTCTTAGTATCCTTCCAGTATGTTGATAGTTTACTCTTATTAAACCTGTTATAGTGTGCCAGGTATGAAATGTTAGAAGCATCACCAAAACAAAACTTCCATTTTATTCTGTACAAGGGATCTACCACATTTCTATTTGTATGCAGGACAGTTATAACATGTTAGGTATACTTTTTAGCTCATCTTTGTATCTGGAGATTGTGGTTTAAAGAAATGTGTGTAGTCATGAATATGTCAAAGGGTAGAGTAACAGCTGATTGTGTCAAACTGAGCACTACATGCCCAACTAAATTTTCTCAGTAACTTATGAATGTGGAAGGCCTACCATAGGAAGGATTGCTGCCAGATTGTCATAAAAAAGAATCAGAAAGGCATACGTGTATTTCTGTGGATGAATTCCACTATTCACTGTCACACTGGAAGCCATCTCCTGGCTGTTCAGCCTATGCTTTTCAGAGCATTCTGGCACAGACTCTTGTTCTGCTGACGCAGCTCTGCACAGATCACTACAGTGGGCTTCAGGCCTTGGCCCTTAAAGACCATTTGCACCCCTCCAACTCTGAGTGTGCGCACAAACACTGCAAACCAATCCTGTAAATGAGTAAATATTTGTGTATCTCTCATTAAAAGTGTTTTTCTAGCAAGCACCAATTGACACAGTATTACAATTCATGATATCCTTTATTAGACAAGACACAGTCCATCTGATGTGTCACAAGCAAAAATAGCAGCATGGTATATTCTATGGTATAAATTTTGTTTAAATTACAAACTAAAGGTCATCACAATATAAGCATGAAAAATAAAACACGGGAGATAAGAAAAAAATTTGGGTATATCATAGTATGGACTTCAAAATTAAAGCAAAATAGGTGCAATTATTAGCTTTACATAAGTAGAAGGAGCTATATTTAGGTATGCATTTAAGAAAACAAGGAAACATGCTAATCTGCAAGATGTACATAAACAATAGAACTTTTAAAAAACTATATGTTCTCATCTCAAAACATATACATTTACATATACATCAAATTCAAAATTATATACAGAATATGAAGTATACAAGGAAAATCACTATCAAAGGTAATGGGAAATCTCAATAAAAAGCTATCAATAAATTTTGCTTGCAGCCTATAATTCATTATAGTGAACACAAAATTATATAAATACTAATCCTACTTGGAACTGGGGACTATGTCTTAATTTATCTTCTTTTATTAGAAAATAAATTCCAAAGACATAGTTTATATAAAAATATTTTATGTCAGTATTATTCTAGTAAATAGTACAAAGTTCCATCATTTACAAGTTGGTCACTGAAAAAAAGCACAAAAAGAACATACTCTAGAGCTCCATCTGGGAATGTATTTAGTGAAAAATCCATGAATATTGATACAAATTTTTCATTTATGCATACAGGTCTCCACTACATGAAGAATATTCACCAGTGTTTCAAAATAAGCTTAAATATATAGGGTCACTCTCCAGTTTGACTTGTTTCATGTGTTTGATAAAAAGTGCATTCACTGAAAATTTCCCTCACATTGTTTAGTTAAGTTCCTGCTAGTGAGGGATCTATGAATATAAAATGAAATGGGCCAGGGAAATAGCTCATGGGACAGGGAGATAACTCAATGGGGAGATAGCCCATTAGAATAAGTGCATGCCTAGCAAGTGCAGAGTTGTGAGTTCAATCCTTGGTACTGTGAAATAATAATAATAATTAATAATAATAAAATGAAGGCTTACTAGCAAATCTTTTTTCCACATGGCTCATATGAATATGCTTTCTCCCTTATGATTTTTCATGTGAATTTTTAGTGGTGAATAACTTCACACATTGCTAGACAGTAAGATTTCTCCCTAATGTGATGTTTCCTGCCAGACAACACTGATGCCTTTCCACATTGCTTGCACATTACTTTTTTCATGTATTTTGTAACAATTTATAGTGAATATTTTCCCTCTTTGCTTACATGCATAAGGTTTCTCCCATGTGAGTTCTTTCATGACTTTCACAATTGCTGTGTAATAAATGCCTTTTGTCACTGCTTACATACTATTCCCCAGTGTGTCTTCTTTCATGTACTTGACAAGACTGGTGTGTAATAAACGTCTTCCCACACTGCTTGCATGCATAAGGTTTCTCTCCAGTGTGACTCGTTTCATGTCTTTTATAATAACTCTTTGTCGTGAATGTTTTTCCACATTGATTGCATGCATAAGGTTTCTCCCTAGAGTGAGTTCTTTCATGCTTTTGACAATTTTGACGTATAGTAAATGCCTTGCCACAGTGCTTGCACACATAAGGTTTCTCCCCAGTGTGACTTCTTTCATGTCTTTTATAATTACTCCTTTCAGTGAATGCTTTTCCACATTCCTTGCAAACATAATGCTTCATTCCAGTGTGTATACTTTCATGTATTTGACAAGATTGGTGTGTAGTGAATGCCTTCCCACACTGCTTGCATGCATAAGGTTTCTCCCCAGTGTGAGTCCTTTCATGAATTTGACAATAATGGCGTGTAGCAAATGCTCTTCCACATTGCTTGCACACATAAGGTTTCTCCCCAGTGTGAGTTCGTTCATGCCTTTTGTAATTACCCCTTTGAGTAAATGCTTTTCCACATTGCTTGCACACATAAGGTTTCTTCCCAGTGTGTGTACTTTCATGTTCTTGACAAGATTTATTTGTAGTGAATGCCTTCCCACATAGCTTGCAATCATAAGGTTTCTTTCCAGTATGAATTCTTATATGTCTTTGACAAGATTGATATGCATTGAATGCCTTCCCACATTGCTTGCACACGTAAGGCTTTTCCCCAGTGTGAGTTCTTTCGTGTATTTGACAAGATTGGTGTGTACTAAATGCCTTTCCACATTGCTTGCACACATAAGGCTTCTTTCCAGTGTGTGTACTTTCATGTACTCGACAGGACTGATGTGTATTGAATGCCTTACCACACTGCTTGCACACATAAGGTTTCTCCCCAGTGTGAGTTCTTTCATGTATTTGACAAGATTGGTGCGTAGTGAATGCTTTTCTACAGTGTTTGCAGACATAAGTTTTCTCTCCTGTGTGATTTTTTTCATGTATATGACAGTAAGTTTTCGTAGTGAATGCTTTCCCACATTGCTTGCACATGTAAGGTTTCATCCCAGTGTGAGTTCTTTCATGGATCTTACAAGATTGGAGTGTAATGAATGACTTTCCACATTGTTTGCAGAAAAAAGGTTTCTCCCCACTGTGTGTACTTTCATGCACTTGACAAGACTGATGTGTAGTGAATGCTTTCCCACACTGATTGCACACATAAGGTTTCTCCCCAGTGTGAGTTCTTTCATGTACCTGACAAGACTGATGTGTAAGGAATGCCTTCCCACAGTGCTTGCATACATAAGTTTTCTCCCCTGTGTGAATTTTTTCATGTATGTTAGAATAAGTCTTTGTAGCGAATGCCTTGCCACAGTGCTTGCACACATAAGGTGATTGAGTGTGATTTCTTTCATGTACTTTACAATAACTGTGTCTGGTAAAAGCTTTCCCACATTGTTTACATACATAAGGTTTCTCCCTTTTACTAGTACTTTCATGCCTCTGATACTGAGTATATCTGCTAAACAACTTCCCTCTTTGCTTATGTATATAGGGTTTCATCCCAGTGTGATTTCTTTCATGTCTTTGACAGGAGCTGTGTTTGTGGAATACTTTTACACATTGCTTACTGTCATAGGGTTTATCCTCTATGTGAATCCCTTCTAGAATTTTACAAGTTTGAGTGTTGAGGGCTTTTCCATATTGCTTGAATATATATGATTTCTTTCCAGTGTGATTTCTTTCACGGATATGAAAACGGCTGGGGGCCCTAGAGTCTTTCACATTTTTCTGGCCAACAATCATCATCTCTTCACGGTGAGTTATTTCACTGAGTTCAGGTGATGTTTTCCCACAGTGCTCATATTGAGGGGGCTTCTCTTGTGTCGTTGTCCTTGCTTGCTTATGAAAGGACTGGAAAGAACTGCAGATTTTCCCATGTTCAAGTGGCTTTTCTCGTAGGTGAGGTAAGATGAGATCATTTAATGGTAGGTAACTCATCAGGGGCTCTCTACAAAGACTTCCAGCTGTCTTTAATGCAGCCTGTTGCATGTCCACATTGGTATCTGAAGTCTGAAGGAATACATTTTCATGTTTGTTACATGTTTTATATTGATAAAATTTTGCTCTCTCTTCAGTTCTGTAAAGCAACAAAATATCAATCACAACAAAATAGTCTCCCTATCAATAATTTACCAGGACAGATTCTGGCATGACACTTCAGCTATGAAATTTTCAGAATTAATAGGCTGAAAGCATTAGAGGATGCCTCCAAAATGACCATTTACCAAATGAATGCATTCATTTGGGAATTTTAAATTGATATATATTTGTAATACATAAACTCAAGTATTATTTAAGTCACTGACATACATATAACTATCATATATTGATCATTTTTGACACCTTTTCCTATCACTCTTGCCTTCCAATACTTACTTTAACAACTAATATTTCAGTGTATCTTATTTTTTATCATTATTATTTTTTTATTTTTATTTTTTTGGCGGAACCCAGGATTGAACTCAGGCCCTTGCACTTGCCAGGGAAGCGCTTATTCCACTGAGCCATCTCCCCAGCCCCTACATTTCAATTTTATTTTGTTTTTTATTTTTATTTTTATGTTTTTGGTGGAACCAGGTATTGAACCCAGGCCCTTGCTCTTGCCAGGGATTCACTTATTCCATTGAGCCATCTCCCCAGCCTCTTCAGTGTATCTTATAAAAGAATACATTTGATAATTCACTTTCTATGTCAGACTTATTTTAACATATGAGGCAGAGTACCATCTTTTATTTTTTGCCAGAAGATCAGTCTTATTCTTTTGGAGGCTGAATATATATAACACTTTTTTTTCAGTGCTGAAAACTAAGCAAGGTTCTGAGCAATAAAATACCTTTCTAGTATTTTTAAAAATTTCTTTTAAGAGAAGAAATCCCTATGAGAGGGATTCTCATACATCATTAATTTACAAAGGGTTAACTTCATGTTGTCACCCTGCTGGCTCAGCTCACCAGTGTGCTGGGATTATAAGAGGCTCTACCATGTAGAGCCTATCACACAATCTTTTCCATGATGACTAGGTTGTTATCAGGGCTTAGATACTGTGAATTATTTCCAAAACTTAGGTACTGTTAATACTCATGCATATCCTGCTTTGATCATAAGTACATATGTAACACTAACATTATAATTTTAAATCTTTTCAGAATATACATAAGAAGTTTTGCCTGGATCAAATGTGAACATTTACTTTTACTTTTTGAGGCATCTGTATATTGAATATAAAACTGGTTCTGTCTGATATCCTATCATGATATATGAGGATGCATGGTAAGAACTTTAAAACATGAATGTACACACCTATCTGGAAGGGTACATCTATTAATACACTAGCATTCATGTGGATCTTGAAGGTTGCTTCCAGGTTAGCAATTTTTTAGATAATGTGTATTTCATATTCATATATATATATATATATATATATATGAAGATAACTTGCAGATAAATTCCTGCCAAAGTTCATAATGTGTTCTTAACATATGTGCCCATATATAAAATCTAAATGCAATTTCATATATATTCATGATACTGATCATAAAGGAATTTTTTATCAACATATGAGATATTCATAATATCAAATTTGATATTCATAATATCAAATTACCTTAGTTTCCACTATTGCAGTATTTCTGTATTCAATTATCAGATTATATAAAATCAAAGTTATGTATATTAGGAAAATTTTTCTGAAATGAAGTAAATTTGAATATGGTATGGTTTACAGAGTTTCCCTGTAACATCTCTGTGGGGCAAGGGAGATGGCTCAGTGGAATAAGTGCTTCACTGTAACATCTCTGCTCCCACACAGATTCTTGATAAATACTGTTTTGCTTTGTTTTTAAATGAATATAAATTACCTTAGATTTCTTGAGAAATTTTTGTATTCTTCTTCCATTTTCTGGTTGACCCAAGTTCTTCCTGAATTGTAACCAGAGAAATAAAGTCACCGTATCATTATATAAAAATCTACAGATAAGTTAGATTCATAGTATAATGTAATTGGGCCTGAGACATTGTTCAAAATGTTTGCACATTCTATTTAACAAATCTCTACCCATTAGCAAGAACCAATGTGATGTCATCCTTACCTACAGCACTTATATTCCTAATTGTTTCCCACATCACTTCTCTGTAGAGCTTCTTTTGGGATGGATTCAGCACAGCCCACTCTTCTTTAGTGAAGGTCACTGTTACATCCTTCATGGTCACTGCCTCCTAAATAACAACACACATATTTTCTGAAAGAACATTGACACTCATACCCTGAGAACTTGAACTCCTGTTATAATAGCTGGGCTGAGGTTGTTCCATCAAATAGAAAATCTCCCATGCCTTTGTCACCAAATCCATGTGTATGTACAAAGTTCCACACACAATTCAGATGCTAGTTTGCTTCTCTTTGCTACCGCTACAGCACAATAGTAGCACTGGATGACTGGTAGGTTTGCAGAAAATGAATCTGTGTGCTGTTTCTAAAGCACAGCTCATAGAAGCAGCCTGAAAGTCACCATTCCATCTCCAAAAGAAGGAGAGTAGAAAATTACCTAATGAGGAGCTAAGTCATTCTTTCTTATACTGTACATAGGCAGCATCTTGAAATTTGACTCTAGTTTTTTTGAGGAAAAAAATGTAAATGAACATTAAGCAAAGAATATTCATTTTATTCCCATTTAACCTTCTAGTTTTTGCCACCAGAGAAACCATGAGATATTTACACAAGTGCATCCAATGTATTTCACTTAAGAGTATGATCTTAAGGTCCATTCATTTAGCTAAATGCCTCAAGTTTATCATTTTTTATGGCAGAGTAGTACACAATTCTATTAAAAAAATCTTTATCCATTTATCTGTTGATGGATATTTGGGATGTTTTTAAAATTTATTTATGTACAAACTGCCAATGTAAATGTGGATATATTATATTTCTATTTGCTACTGTTGTGCTGTAGTGGTAGCAAAGAGAAGCAAACTAGCATTTCAATTGTGTGTGGAACTTTGTACATACACATGGATTTAGTGACAAAGACATGGGAGTCTTTCTATTTGATGGAACAACCTCACTGTGGTATGACACTGAAATATTTTAGGGAGTGATCAAAAAAGAGAATATCTGGGCTAACTGGATCCTCTAGTTGTTTTCTAAGGAATGTAAAGAAAATGTTTTAATTGGTACACAAACGACAGAGAGCTGGGAGAAAGGGAAGAACAGACAAAAAAAAAAAAAAAAAAAAAAAAATAGAAGGACCAAAAAGAAACAATTTCATAGAGAAGGGAGAAGAATGGAAGAACATGAAGCAGTATATATCACATACAGGTATGAATTCCCAAAATGAATATTATCACGATGTATATCTAAAATGTACTGATAAAAATGAAAGCAAGGAAGGTTCATGAATAACATTGAAATGCTATTTTTGGAGTAAGTTGCCTTAGTTACTCTTCTCTCATTGCTGGGACAAACACCCAACATTCAAAATAAGGACAAGGAGGGGGCTGGGGAGATGGCTCCATGGAATAAGCACATCCCTGGCAAGCTCAATGGCCTGAGTTCAATCCCTGGTTCTGCCAAAATAAATAAATAAATAAATAAGGACAAGGAAAGGTTTATTTGGCTATAGTTACTAGAGGTTTCAAGACACTGGTAGAGAGGATGGGTCACTGCCATGACCAGGATGACCTTCTTCACATCTCTGAGTAAGCACAGGTTAGCCAGCTGAATGGTTTACACCTCCCTGGCCCCACCCCTCAGGCCCTGCCCTGGTCCTCTGGCCCTGCCCTTCAAGCCCCCTTTGCTCCTCCAGCCACGACTGCTCCATAACTCACCTGAGAATTTGGGAGGACAAAATAGACAAACCTGTAGCCTGTTACCTTATAGCATAGTAACACCAAATGATCCCTTTGCACTCAGATATAACAAATCCTAAAACTGTCCAAATAAGATGAATGAGGAGACAGATATGAATAAAGAATACTATATCATAATGTAATTAGGCACTAATTACAAAAGGAAAACTTCAGCCAGGTATGGAGGTGCCTCCTGTAATCCTAGCACTTGGGAGGCTGATGTAAAGGATTTTCACAGGTCTAATGATTGCCAGGGGTTCAAAGTCATGCTTGAGGTAACTTTAACATCAGTCCAACTTCAAAGTGAGACCCTGTGAGAGAATAAATGCACAAAAGATAAACTTCTAGAAAATACTGTGTCTCTTGGAAGACACTCCTTTGTTCTGTTCAAAAAATCAAAACTGTGCAGTATATCAGAAGATTGACAATATGAAACACCTTCTAAGCAAGGGGGAAGCTTGCAAACTACACAAAAGACATCCACGTTACACCTATTGTTACAATCTGGGATTAGTATAGAAAAAGACAAATGGATGCCAGGAAAGAAGGGCAGCCTTCGATGTTTGTCATGTAAGAATAGTAAATCACGGTGCAGCTGGTGTTAAACATATCTGAAAGTTATCAAAATAGTTTTTATTTACATTGAGGGAGAATCAGGTATTAGAAATCTAGTTAGTATACTCTTCTGTTTATGTATATAAGTTACATATTGAAAGGGAAAGATAAACTTCAATGACTTTAGAATTCTAAACCAAAATAAAACTTAGATATAAAGAAGAGTTGCACTGGAAGAAACAAGAAATCATTAGAATAAGGAGATGGAAGTCTATGAAAACCTTGGGAAATAAATCATGATTACAATACTTGCTGTGTATACAAAACAAAGATTTTGTAAAGAGTGTAAGGATAAAGAGCTGGGGAGATGACTCAGTGGAATAAGCACTTTCCTGGCAAGTGCAAGGGCCTGAGTTCAAATCCCTGGTTCTGCAAAAAAAAAAAAAAGAAAAAAATTAAGAGTATAAGGATCAACAAAGACAAATGTGTAAAATATATAAAATATACCTGACACAAGAGAAATACTGAAAATGAAAGAAGAGCAAATCTTGAGGAAAAAAAAAAATCAAAGAATATTGAGCTGTGAAAGAACACAGTTAGACTTACGCAAGGAGGGAGAGCCAACCGAAACATGCCCTACTCATTTCCATTTGCCAATAATCAACAAACCAGTGACTTCATTCCGATGTCCAGAGGATGCACTGTGCTATTATTCTTGTAGATATATAATTTTTAAGTGAACTTGAGAAACCTCATGACCAATAGATAAATGAGAAACTAGTTTTCCATTCATTCAAACATTAAATGTTTGCTCTTTGCTGCATCTCCTGCAAGAATGAAGACCATTCTTAGCAATCAGACTGTCGACAGTCCAGAAAATGTCCACATCACTCTGAAAGGATGCATTTTTACTGTGAAGGACCCCAGAGGAACCCTCCAGAGGGACTTCAACCACATCAATGTGGAACTCAGTCTCCTTGGGAAGAAAAAGAAGAAGCACCGGGTTGACAAATGGTGGGGAAACAATAAATGAATGAATGAATGAATAAATAAATAAAGCAAGAAAAGTTTCAGTCAAGTAAATAGTTCATCCCACGTATATATTCTCACACCCAATGTCCAATGATAAAATGTTTAAATACACCAAGGATATTTATATCATATAATCATTACATCTTACTTAAAATTTTTGAGAAGAAATTTGAGATTAAATATTTAAGTAGCTATCACCAATAACAATGCTCATATTCACTTACCTGAATTTGTTCTCTTTTATAAATATTTGTTCAAATGCTGCAATTTTTTGATGATCTACACACCAGTATCTTTTTCTTTTACTGGTAAAAATGCTAGTTCATTATCATTTGGATAAAAGAATGACCAGTAACATTTTTATTTTAATGGAGGTTGAGGGTAAAACTTATTGGAAAGAAAAGCTTCTGTCAGAGGGACAGAAGGGGAACCCGAGCAGGTTGCCCCAACCAGTAATGTTTTATACACACAATAGTTAATCAATGAAGGAAACCATTTTCAAATAACAAACCCAGAAGCAGTAGAGTATGGGAATGATGTCTGGAATATGAACTTCCCTACTAAGGTCATCCATTTGGCTGTCCAACACAAACCCTGAATAACCTTTCATCATCATAATAATAATGCATTAATGTAAATTCAGTTCAATTCAAAATGTTGAAACCAAATAAAGATTTTGCTTGATGAGATATTTCAGGGCCAAAGAGCCCTTGCAAAACTCTATCCCATGACCACTTACATGTATTTATACGAAATTAGAAAAAAAATACAATTGATTTGCTCAATCACATCATGATTCTATGGATCTTTACACATATTATGATAAATGCAAAACAAGTAATCACATCTAAGTATTTTTTTCTTTTTTTGCTTCTTCACATGTAATCAATACTGTATTCACTTTTAAACTAAGAAAGCCATAATCTTATAGTGAATTTTTCTTTTTTTTTTTTTTCAGAACCAGGGAATGAACTCAGGCTCTTGCACTTGCCAGGGAAGCGCTTATTCTACTGAGCCATTTCCCTCCAATAACTTTTATTTTAAAGAAGGAAGAGGCTGCAAGGAAAAGTAGAAGGAAAGCTGGTTAGGGAGCAACTCTCCTTCACTACCTTCTACAAAGGAATGCCCAACTCAGAAATTTAAACATTTACAAGGTCACTCAAAATTCTCAGTGCCTATGTAGTCCAGCGTAGTCACCCACAGTGGAGACAATGGGAAGTCGGAAGGTCAGCAAAGTTGAATCTGTGGCTCCTTCAGACCATAGTAAGCCATCTTCAGAGGAGGAAACTGCTCTCCTGTCAATGGTCTCAGTACTGAGCAGAGATAAACACTCACCACCAGTCGAAGTTTGACCTTTGACTTTTTCCATGGAACTGGGAATTGAATTCAAGCTTTTGCACTTGCACTTATTTTACTGTGCCATCTCCCCAGTCCCTCAAGTGCTTGTTATTTGCTGAGTACTAACAATTCTACAAGAAAAAATGAGTGTTGGCAGGAAAGCTCAGTGGACTAAGTGCCTGCTTTGGCAAGCAAAGGGATCAGGGTTCAATCCCTGGTCCCATACGCCATGCTGGCCCTGTCCATGGGGCCTGCTGAGCCAGGACCGTGTCTGGGAGTGGTGGTGCATGCCTGTAATCCCAGAGCTGGGGAGGCTGAAAATAGGATCATTATGAGTCCCATTTGTGCAGTGAGACGGTGTACCAAGTACATAAATGAAAAAAAAAATGGTATTGCCAAAATCAATGCATCACCTATAATGTTGACAAATTCATAGCACGATTGTAGTATATCGATTGAATATTACTGTCTAAGACATGTGATGTTTCTCACCATGAGTCGTCATCCTGAAGTTCTGAAAATGTGGCACACTGTCATGCTTCTAATAAAAACAAATATTTTGCTTCAAAGTGATTTATGATTAAAAACAGAAGGGCATTCTTTGGATGCAGAAAATTAGGATAATCAGATTCTCTCCTCCAGAATCCAGTGAATTTTACCTAAAAATTATACTACACAAACAACTAATCGCAAATTGACAGATAAATTTAGGCATCAAGTTTCAAAGGAAGTCTTTCAGAATCACCTTCATGCTTTTTTTAGAATTAAAAAAATATATTTATTTAGGGGCTGGGGAAATGGCTCAGTCGAATAAGTGCTTCCCTGGCAAGCACAATCCCTGGTTCTGGAAAAAAAAAGAAAAAAAAAAAAATATTTATTTGGTGTAGGTTCTCATTATTCATTGCACCACTATACAGTTTCAATGGCTGGCTTGTGGTAGGGCCCACATGGCATGTGGTACCAGGGATCAAACTAGGGTTCTTACACTTGCACAGCAGGTGCTTACACTGCCGAGCTATCTCCTCGGCCCCACTGGTAATGAAAAAACACTTTCTACATTCTTCATATTGTGCTTCATGATCCACAATATGTGAAAAGAATGTTAGGCTAAGTGTGAGCTCCACAGCAAGACCCAGTGTGAAAATTCAAAATAATAATACCAAAAATGTTAAACAGACTGGATTTCAGAGTGAAAGACCTAGGTCAGTCTCCAGTAAAACATCCTCAGGGGAAAACCCTGGTTTAGGAGCTGACTATCCTAGCTTTCTTCATTGCCCCCCTTTCCTACATTACATATACTTCTTGTTCACTCCTACACAGGAAACTCACATCTTCCACTGATAGGCATGCATACCTCCTCATGGTACACTGCCCAGAATGCAGAACACTTTGACAATGAAGTCCCTACTTCATTGAGCATGTCATTATTGAACACTGCCTACAAACTCTCAGTGAGCTATGGGAATTATTGGAGCAGGGGTACTTTTCACTCTTCACTAAAACATGCATTATATGTATAGTTATGTATCCAAAATTAAGGGGCTTGAAAATGTGGACTTAGAAGGCAGTCCCAAGGGCCAGCCAAATAGCTTAGTGGATTAAAGCACCTGCAAGCAGGTGGGGGGTGGGGACATCCCAAGGTTTGCCATGCTGGCACCACCCCCAGGGCATGTAGAGAAGACAATGGAGACTGGGCGTGGTAGCATATGCCTATTATCCCAGCTCTTGGGAGGCTGTAAACAGGTGGATCACTCTGAGTTTGATCTAGTAGTGAGACCCTGAATACCCTGCAGACCCTTCCCTAAAATACAAAAGAAACTGCCTCTGACAAAAATCACTCTTGTCTTTGCTCACTTTGTCCTGCATTATCACTTTCCTGGACACTGAGGTCCCCCATGTTCTTTCCATGCAACCACCCAACAGAAGCCACATAGTAATCAGGCAGGGTCAGATGTGGGGTCTCTGAGAAACAATTATGAGCTTTTGACTTAGCTTCCTGAAAAGGACGGTTCTACATGATGGCCAGTATACCTTATCTGACAGTCCATACAAACCACAAACTTCCTGGCACATACAAACATCCTGGCTCACTGAGTCAGAAAGTTCTGCTCACCGAGTCAGAAAGGAAAATAAGGAGGACAATACCCTGTGTGCTTGCGGGAAGCCTGCATGGTTCACTGTAAAGTTCCTCACCCGATAAGGACTTGAGCCTCACTTGCAGCCTGCTGGATTGTTGAATAGAAGCAGGATTTGCTCCAAGTTTGCTAAGCCCCTTCTGTCTCTTTACTGTACTCTGTGGGCTTTTTATGTTTGTTGTTCCTGCTGAGAGGGGATTACAGCGCCACTGCTGTACTTGCAGATTAAAAGTCACACATGGATGAGGAGATGGCTCACTGGAATAAGCACTTCCCTGGCAAGTGCAAGAGTCTGAGTTCAATCCCTGGTTCTGCCAAAAAATAAATAAATAAATAAAATAAAAGTCACAGATGGAAGAACCCAATGAATCCACTGAAGGCTCTGGATACAGGCCATGGCAGAACACTTGGACTACATGGAAAATACTAATGTAGGGGCCAGGGAGATAGCCCAGTAGAATAAACACATGCCTGGCAAGTGCAGGTCCTGAGTTCAATCCTAGGTACCACAAAAAAAAAAAAAAGAAAGAAAGAAAGAAAGAAAATACTAATGCAGCTGGAGTGTAGCAAGTTGAGTGTTAGCTGTATGTTACAGATATTCTCACCATTATTTCTCACTCTAATCTCTTTCCATAAAAACAACAGAAGCATGCCAATATAAAATATAGTTATTTAAAAGACAAACTGTTGTATCTGTTAGCAGTATTGATGTAATCAAATGAAATTAACATTTTCAAGAGCGTCAGAAATGCAACTTACCAAGTGCAAAGGCCTAAGTTAGATCCCTGGTTCCACAAATAAAAGAAAGAGAAAGACAGCTTACTTCATCCAAGGTCACAAGGAAATCCAACTTTCTAACTAGTAATCACATCTAGAAGATCAGGACGACAGCTACAATGCAGCCCCACCTGCAATTACTTTCTTGTGAGGAGGCTGGGACCCTTTTCACAGTCTAAAAGTCTCTCCTTAGGCACATTAATTCTCCAAGGTGTTCTCGCCTAGATGGTTAGACTTCTACGTTCACATTTATTGGTTGGAAAGATGCCCAAGATATTAGTAATGCCACGCATGGGTGTGTCAGAGAGAGGGTAGAAGGCACACCCCATCCAACTCCATCTAGTGCAGGGCTCCTCCCCCGAACCTCCTCCCCCGCTAGTGAGTCTCCTTTGGAAAGATGAAGAATTGATGCCGCAAGCCTAAAGTAACTGGAGATCAAAATCCAAATGCAATGGCAAGTACCAGAGTTCATCTACTGAAAGATGGGGAGATTTCATTTTCCCTTTTTATTCTACTTAGAGCACAAGTTTATATTGTTTATTGTGAATGACATACTGCATGAACCATCCCTCCTGATTATCTGTCCTATCAGCCAGTCATCCACAGAGAAATAGCAAGCTTTCCAAATGGGCTTAGTTCTTACTCATTAAGGGGACAAACCACCATTCATGACCATAAAAACTGACAGCATATCTTTTGCTAAACATGGTCTTCACAGACATTCCTCACAGATAGTAATTATCATTTGATTGCATAGTTACTGTAACTAAAAAAGCACATATTTTCCATTAACAATCTTGTGGTAATGACATTCTCATCCTCAAAATTAAACACATGTCTGGCCAAGATAGGTCAGTGGACTAAAGCATCTGCTTAGGCAGAGCACGGCTGCTGGGGTTCGACCCCCGCATGCCATGCCAGCCCCGCCCCCAGAACATGCTGAGACAGTGATTGAGACTGGGCATGGTAGCACATGCCTGTAACCCCAGAGCTTGGGAGGCTGAAAACAGGAGAATCACTATGAGTCCCATCTATGTAGTGAGATCCTGTACTAAACACTTGAAGAAAAAACACACAAGCCGGGCGTGGTGGCACAGGCCTGTAATCCCAGCACTTGGGAGGCTGAGGCAGGAGGATTGTTGTGAGTTCGAGACCAGCCTGAGCTACAAAGTGAGCTTAAGGCCAGCCTGAACCGCATAGTGAGACCCTGTCGCAAAAAAAAAAAAAAAAAAAAAAAAAAAAAAAAAAAAAAAAAAGTGATCTGTATGTGAGGTAAAATTTGTAGAAAAAACAAATCTAAGGTCTGCCAATACCTCAGTGGATTAAAATGTCTGCAAGCAGGTGCAGGGTCCAGGGGTTCAATCCCCAGGCCTGCCATGCAGGCCCTGCTGCTGGGGCTCACTGAGATGGCAATTGAAATTGGGCATAGTGGCACGCACCTGTAATTCCCAGTTTTAGGGAGGCTATAAACAGGCAGATAGATCAGTATGAGTCCGATCTAGTGGTGAGAGCCTGACACCCTGTAGCCCCGTCCCTAAAATACAAAACAGAAAGAAAAAAGAAAAAACAAACCCAATATGAATTGTCCATTGTTTCCTGTGCATTGGTTTTCCCAGTATTCCAATTTAGTACAGGGCCCAGGTACTCTCTTCAGCGATTGTGTCTGTTCATCTTTTAAAAATAATTTCAGTTCATTCACGTAACGCATGGAGCCAATTTCAGGAGAAATCTGAAGCATCCTAGCAGATTCTCCCCCGTTCTGCTAGTGTATCTGCCCTACACTTGAATCCTTTTGAGGCTGCATCATAGCATTCAATGGAAATTATAGCTATGAAGCTGTGCTTCAGGCCTTTCGAGGTATTCTGTAGACCATCTTGATGTGGCCAGGCTTAATGGGATCATAACAGCACACAAAATAAAATAACATGAATACTATATTATTGGACCATATTCTAGAGGTTATTACCCAAGAGTTTGTAAGATTCATTTTTGATTTCCTAGATGTTATCAAATTGTAATTTTCCTTAGTGCCTGTGCACAGTATAGGACTGCATTTATTGTGGAAAACTGGAATGTGTACATGGCAAGTTCAATTCTCTTCCTCTTCCTCCTCCAAACTCCTTTCTTTTGCCAACATTGTATTCATTTATTTACCTCCTAAGTCTTTTGTAAGGACTTTTACTGAATAACAACCAAAGTATCAGAAAAAAAAAAAAAACATAAAAGAACTCACAAGAAAATCATGCTGTTGGTACTACTATAGAAGTCAGTGTGGAGATTCCTCAAAAACTAGGATTATCTCAGCTATTCTGGTTTTGGAAATCTGTAACATATGTATTGTTCTATGTTACCTTGTTTCTGATTTTTATCCTCGTTTTTCTTTTTAAATTTCAAAATAAAATTTAATTTAAGTTAAACAAAAAACAAACCAACAAACAAAAAAAAACTAGGATTACTGATGCAATAGGCCAGGAGACTTAGCACCTGCTTTGGCAAGCACAGGGCCTGGGGTTCCATCTCTGGCACCACATGCTGCACTGTCCCCGACCCCAGGCACACTGAGCAGGCCACCAAGATGGGACGTGGTGGTGCTGCACACCAATAATCCCAGGGCTGGGGAAGCTGAAAACAGGAGGATCCCTACCAGTCCTAGCTGCTCCTATCTGTGTAGTGAGAGCCTGTACCAAATATATAAACAAAAAAACAAACAAAACAGAAGGATTAGATGTCCCATTCAACGCAGCTATTCTCCTGGATATTTTTCCAGAAAAACTGAAAACATCATACCACAGTGATACTAAGTATATAGCAGTGTAATTTGCCAAACTCAATCTTGGATGAAAGCCAAATCTATCAACTGAGGAATGAGGTGGGGCTGGAGAGATAGCTCAGTAGAATAAGCACTTGCCTAGCAAGTGCAAGGGCCTGAGTTCAATCCCTGGCCCCACCAAAAAAAAGAAAAAAAATTGTGAAGAATGGGTAAAAAGACGTGGTATTTTTATACAACGGAGTACTACTCAGCTACAAAAAAAGACAAATTCAAGGCCATTATAGGTAAATAGGTGCAATTACACACCATAATCGTAAGTAAAATAAATCAGACCCACACATATAAACATCATAATCTCCCTAGTGTATGAACCTGAAAGAGTAAATAAAATCTGAAAAGTACAATAGATACTGTGAAAGGGAAAGAAACTTCTCAAAGGGAAGGAACAAGTGGGATAAGGGAAATGAGAAAAGAAAGTGATAGCTTGGATAATAGTACTGCTGATTTCTACTGGTTTATTAAAAGAATAGTAATGCTTAATTTTTTTGACTGACTTTGAATGCTCATATCTGGTAATTTGAAGACAATATACAACAAGGATTGCTGAATTCACATCATTTTGTTTCATGAAATTCTGTATCTTTTCTAACTTTTTTTTTTCAATTTTTATTTTCTCTTAAAGAAAGAAAATCATACTAATTCAAAGTTCACTTTTAGGGTCATTGTCCATATTGAATTACAATAAATTTCTTTTTATTCACTGACATTTTCCCTATCATTTGTTGTGTATTTTTACTTTATATACTGAATTTTTCACATGACATGAACAAAATACGTAAGCTGATATACCTGATTTACTTTAGCTAACATTATAGCTTCCAAGGTATATCAAATTTCTAATAACTGAACTGTGCACATAACTAGGACATGTTAAGAATCTATCTCATGATGGGTAGACTTCGTCAAGTAGTCTTCATGAACAGTGCTGCTATGAACATGGGTAATGGGGCTCGGGTGATGGCTCAGTAGGAAAAGCGCTTCCCTGGCAAGTGCAAGGGTCTGAGTTCAAAATCTGGTTCTAAAAAAAAAAAAGCCATGGATAATACTTACATCCCTGTGAAGTTATAGCTGATACTTTTGGGAAGATACTTTGAAAAGGAATAACTGGGTCAAATGGAAATTATAATTTTAGTTTTCTGAGAAGCCTCCATTTAGCTATGGAAAGTGTTTGTAAC
>PVKA01029966.1:0-27764 GCA_004027165.1 Ctenomys sociabilis
ATAATTATTGAATCTTTGATATAATTCAGCTATAAAAAAACCTGTAAATATAATTTCATGTATGCACCTTGTACAGTACCAAAACGTTACGAAAACAGTTTGCAATGTATTAATTCATCGACTCTGTATGGTTAAGGTGTCTTGAAACTGTCTGATTGACATTTGTATTTTAATAAAATAAAAATAAATGGAAAAAATAAATGAAAAAAAAAAAGAAAAAAAAAAAAAAAAAAAAAAAAAAAAAAAAAAAAAAAAAAAAAAAAAAAAAAAAAAAAAAAAAAAAACAAGGCATAGTGGCACATATCTATATGTGCTCAAAAAACTAAGGCAAGAGGATCATTAAGTTAGAGGCCAGCTTGAGTTACATGGTGAATTCAAGGCCAGCCTGAACTACAAAATGGGAAGCTTCCTAAAAAAATAAATACATAAACCAAGACAGTGAGAGAGCAAGATGGCGAGAGAGCAAGAAAGAGACAAACAGAGAGAGAGACAGAGAGAAATCTCCACCTCCATATGGTCTCTTCAGTGGGTGGGTGACAGAACTCTAACTTACCTGATCCCACAGGTGAACAGCCTGGTATGGAGGACATTTCTCTTCACAAGTTTCAGTGTCAGGCTTTCATCCTGGAGGTGGCCGTCAGATATGAGGAGGACATTCCGGACTCCTTGAGAAGGGTACAGTAAACCTAAATATCGGAGTATTTTCCAGAAGTCTGTGTTCCCCATTGTAGGTGTAGCAGACTACAGGAGATAAAATGAAAGATTATTATTTGGACATGGTCATTCTTCATGGTAACTTTCATTGAAATGTCTCCTAGGGAAGGCTTAAAAGATGTATGATCATCAAAAAACATCTGTTTCCTAATTATGTGTCTGTGGAACAACTACAGTAGTGTCTCACTATTCTGCAGTTCTTTATTTTGTGGAGTTTCATGGGTTTTCAAAAAAATTAACCTAAATTATGTATCATGGATTTTTCACTATATCATGAGATTCTGCAGTAAAGTACTATATATGTTTATATTCCTCATATTTATTTTTATTTTTAATGAATATGGTTATTACAGTGTCTCACTCTCACTATACAGCTCAGACTCATAATGATCCTATGTTCAGTCTCCCTAGTTCTGGGATTACAGATGTGTGTCACCACACCCATATCTGTGGCCAGCTCAGCCCTCCCTGGAAGTGGGGCTGGCAGGGCATGTGGTGCTGGGATCGAACTGAGGTCCCTATCATCATATTTATTGTTTTAATATCTTTTGCCTAAAATAATTTAAATATATAAAAATATATTTAAAATGTTAATTCTAACTTCAAAACTAAATACACTGTTGATGGTAATTTTTTTTAGCAGATGAATACATATTGTACCATACAGTATATGTAGTTGTTAAAATTATGTAGTTTTATGAGTTTAGAAAATAGTTCAGAACATTAGAAGTGCTTTTAAAACTGTGGGGGCCAGCCAGATAGCTCAGCAGACTAAAGTGCTTGCTTAGGTAGAGTGTAGTGGCTCGGGTTTGATCCCTGGCACGCCATACTGGTCTCACCCCCCGGGCACGCTAAGACAGTGATTCAGACTGGTTGCGATGGCATGCACCTGTTTCCCAGCACTTGGGAGGCTGCAAACAACAGAATCACTAAGAGTCTAATCTGTGTAGTGAGACCCTATAGTCCCTGTTCTAAATGCATTAAAAAATAAAACTGTGGGAAAGGTTTATAAGGGTGTGGAAAGGGTTTTAAAGCCTTAACATACACACACACACACACACACACACACACACACACACATATGTTATGCATGCCAGGGACACAGCTCAGTGGAGCTCGCCTGGCAAGTGCAAGATCCTGAGTTAGATCTGTACTACCAGCAAAATAAATAAATACATAAATAAGATATAATGTTGCTACTTTGGATTTACACTTATCACAGGGGTGTCTGGAATATAACCTCTGCAATAAGCAAAAGACCACTGTAGACTTATATTCTTTTAGTTTACTTCAAGGGCCATGGTAACTATATTATCAACCCTGCACATTTGTTTAAAGAATGATCATCTATGAGAAGAAACAGTCACTGGAACACTGCCAAGTAGTGGTGACTATTTTTAGCTTTATACTGAGAAACAAAAAAAAAAAACTTCAGTTTGCTAAACTAGTCCCACTGGGCACTGGGACCATGGGGAAGTCTTTTCTTTTTACTTTTACTTCCCAATTTCTTAATTATCACTCTTATTTATTATTATACGAGGCCCCTACTGTGATTTGGGTAAGTGTCCTTGGGCTCACTTTGGCAGCACATACACTAAAATTGGATAAGTGTCCCTTGAGGCTCATGTGCTAAAGGCTTGGTCAACACTCTAAAGTACTATTGTAGGTGGAATCCCTGGGAGGGAAGGATACTGGAAAGATGGTAACCACAGGAGCTGTGTTTTTTGTTTTGTTTTGTTTTGTTTTGTTTTGTTTTTTGAGGAACCAGGGATTGAACTCAGGCCCTCGTGCTTGCCAGGAAAGCACTTATTCTACTGAGCCATCTTCCTGATCCCCCCTGGGGCTGTGTTCTTAATGGGCATATAAGACCCAGGCCCCTTGTCACCATAAGTAAGTATGCTCATTCCACCATAACATACTGCACTGCCACAGGGCCAAAGCAATGGGGCCAACACACCAGACTGCTATCATTAGCCATAACAAATCTTTCCCCATAGGTATTTGTTAAGAGTATTAGAAAGTTAACACATCCATAGCATAGAAAACCCTCTGGGAATAGAGATGGTTCTCATACCTTAATGAACTCTGTTGCCACACTGTTGCATGTGATGTGTTTAGGATAGGAAAATAACTCCTTGTAACCTGTATGATAAGATTGGCACGAGGTATTCCATTAAACATTCACTGGATGACTATGAGGAAATAATACTACTACTTTATACCATTGTAACCTCTATAAAGAATGCTATATATTTATGTGCATACTTTTCAGAAAACTGTGTAATCATTTTAACGTACAAAAATTCACCTCTAAATAATCCATTTTAGGGTATCTGAGTTACATATTTCACTATGCAAAATGTGCCATGTGGGGATGACTGCATCACCTTGCAAAGCAAGGTGAAGAGATATTGTGGTAGGATGGGTCGTTCAGCCCCTAAGGCAGTGATGACAAATCTTTTACAAGCAAAGAATGCTCAAACTGATATGTAAAAACCACTTATTTACTACAAGGTGCCAATACTGCATTACATCTGAGGTTTTAGTTTAGGAAAAATGACTCATCAAATATTAAAGCTTTTATCTTCAAAGATAAACAGCATATGGGCCATAGGTTCTCCACCAGTGTCCTAGAAGGTGTGGTCTCCATTCTCTCTTCATCTCCTTATCTATTTGGGCTCTTCCCCCAATAAGTAGACCCTCACTCCACCATAAAGAGCCTTTGCAAGACTGCATAGAAGATGAGACTCACGGAACAGACTCATCCCATTGCTCTACTCTATGCTTTTCTCATCCTGGAAATGCCACATTATTGAGAAGCCCATGAGTCCTCAGCTGGAAGGTGGTGTCTCCTTCCTCCTCACTACCAAAGACTGTTCCTCACAAGTTTTCTCTGTTTGCTATTTGTACATGTCTGCCCTCATTCCTGGGAACTTCCTACTCAGCATATGAAGTAGTTGAGTTGGTAATAATAGTAGTAACAGTTGTGTTTCTACTACTATGGAAGGAGCCTTGTTTTAAATACTTTTTATGCATTAGCTCAGTTCTTGCCATAACTACAAAGTTGGACTATTATCTCAAAACTGCAGATGAAGAGGCAAAGGTATCAAGTTCCAGTAGCTTGTTGAAGATGACAGGTAGGATCTGGACCCAGGGGATCTGGCTCCAGAGGATTTTCTTCCCCTCCTCTATGGGACAGAATTCAGCATGCATGCCAACCAGGTGGTCTCCCACTCAACACCCCCACCTTAGCCTCAGAGCTCTTATGCTTCTGCCTCTTGCTTAGCTCCCTGACTCCACAAACAAAGTCAAGTGCCAACAGTCATCAGTCAGTACAGCCTGTGCTTGAGTCAAGGAAGAAAGTACACGTGGGGATGATGGGTACTCACCTGTGCCAAACTGGACAACATTTACTTTGTGTTCCTCACCTACCAAGGACAGTGCATACAGAGCAATTTGCTTGGCTTGTATGAATGTTACACCCTCCATGGAATTGGAGCAATCAAGGCAAATAACCACTTCATTGCTGTTGGCTGGTCCAGAAAGAGTGGCATCGAGATCAGGCTGAAAGACAAGCATGCAAGCCTAAAAGGAAACAAAGGTCCTTGGTCAAAGCTTCTTGTAACTCAATCTGGAAAACTAGCTACTTATGAAATTCTAAAACTTTATTGTAAGGTAAATTAATAGTATAAAAGAAAAACAAGATTTATTTAATAACAAGCCAGTATAGTGGTTCATATAAAGAATAGTGAATAATTTTTTTAAAAAATGGTTGGGCACAATGGCACAGGCCTGCAATTACAGCACTTAGGAGGCTATGGGAGGAAGATTTCCTTGAGTTCAAGGCCATCTTGGACTACAAAGTGAATTTAAAGCTGACCTGAACTGTATAGGGACATCCTGCCTTAAAATAAATAATAATTAAAGAAAGAAAGAAATACAGATCTTACTGTAATTACTAAGACACACAGGTACCTCTTAATTAACCACTACACTGAAAATATAATTAATATTAGAAAGGTTTCAATTTTTATTCTAACTGAAGAAGCAATTCTAGCCTGTCATAGTGATATACGCTTGTAATCCTAACATTATGGGAAGTGAGGCAGGAGGATTCTAAGTTTGAGCTCAGTGTGGGCAATTTAGGAAGACTCTATCTCTAAAATAAAGGGATAGGAATACAGGTCAGTGCAAAAGGCTCTGTGTTTATTATCAATATTGTCATGGAGTTCCTTGACAGACCAGTCAATGTCTACTTGGGTTGACTGGGGTAGGCAGAAGACTGCTAACTCCAAAAAGCTGAAATGTCTTAAAGACTTAATGTTTTGTCACAACTCCAGCAGAAGATGGGCTTTAAAGAGGAAAGAAAAGGACGTTCCTTAGGTGACAATTGGATAAAAGTTAATTATTCAGCCAAATTGTCACCAGGCCTTGCTTTAAATTAATTTAATGTATTTATCACTTGTAGTGAACCTCCTGTTTTCAGTGTCTGCAGCGCTGGGATTACAGGTGTGGGATTCTGTGGCTGGCTCAGTGCATCCAGGGATGTGGATGGTACAGCCTGTGGTCCTGGGATCAAATCCTGTTCCATGCACTTACCTAAGCAGGCACTTAGATTGATGAGCTATCTTGCTGGCCCTGAGTTTCACATTTATTTAAGAGAGGAAAAAGAAGAGAGGGGGAAAATAGGGCCTGCAGATCAAGTTTGGACCAAGTAAAAAAGAAGGGAAAATGAGAATATATCCTACAGTGTAGGGTTGGCTATTGTGAAGCAAGGAATGATAGTCTATCATTCCTGAAAGAAATATTTTTCATGGAGGAATTTTTGAGAATCAGAACTTACTAGATAATGCCGGCTTTTCAGGACTATCAACAATTTCCAAGCTTATAGTTACTCTGAAGCAATCTCATACTTCTAAGAAAGAAAGAGTATACCTCACTTTGTTTTTCTGGATGTTTTTCAACCCACATTCTTGGGAGATATGCATCACACAAACCAATACGGAGAGAAAATCCATTGCTGTCTAAGACGCTGCCTTCAGCAGTGCTAATTACAGCTTTGCAGTCTGTGCGCTACAAAGCAAGCAACCATACAACAAAGTAAGTAATAGAATACTACCATAGCATCAATTTGCACTTACCTGAAACTAGCAAAGCTTTGTGTACCTTGAATAACTTCATTAATAGTCAGGAATAATTTGCAATTAATAGTTAATGTTAATAGTAGTAATATTACTTTAATAGTAATAAATTCCAAGAGCATGAAATAGTACCTTCAGACCTATGATCATTATTCATACGGTTCTCTCCTAAAATTCTAAGGTTGACATACATAGTTAAGTTTAGGTATCTGAGACAGCTTAAAGTATGAACCTAAACATTAAAAAATCTGTGTATTTAGTTAGATTTATCACGATATGCCATAGACCCTGAGATGGTAAAATGAAACATTCAACAGAAATTCTAGAATTATAACTTTTGGGTGACTTAATTTTCATAAATATAAAACAATTTGAAACTGTAAATGACAAGCTTTAAAACAATGAAGACAGCATGGTAGACTGCAATATCATTCTTAACTATTAATTTCTCACTAAAGGAAACTGAAGATTACTACATGAAGAAATTCAGCCAAAAAGAACCCAGACTGCAGAATGCTGGTGTACTGAAGCATGGCTATACAGGGCTGCTGCTTCCCATAGGAGGGTAAAGACAAGCTGGAATCCTGTGATATGGACTCCGGAATCACCCCCACCCAAACCACACAGTTGCCAGGTAACCTCCCTATGTCCATAGAAAGCATCCCCACACATTTGGGGGAATCCTCTGTGACACAAAATATGGGACTGACAGACAAGATGGCAAAAGAGAAAAGAAAGAGACACAGGAAACAGAAGAAAAACTATACTTAAAATGTTTGCAAACCATACATTATGGCAGGCACCTATAATCCCAGCACTTAGGAGGCTGGGGCAATAGGATTATCATAAATTTAAGACCAGCATGAGTTACAAAATGAGTCTGTCTAAAACAAACAAAAACAAAGAACAAACAAACAAAAGACAAAAAAAGATAGCATATCCATGTGACACAGTACCTACATAAGGGTATTGTGAAAAAGAAAGCACAGACAAGAACTCCAATAAATATAACACAGCAGACAGCCAGGTGCAGTGCTGCATATTTGGTAACCCTGCTATTTGGGGATGCCAAGGAAAGAGAATCCAAGTTTGAGCCAAGTACGTGCAACTTAATAAGAATAAGTCTCAAAAATAAAATAAAAAAGCACTGAGAGTGTGGTCCAGTACCAAGACCCTGAATTTAATCCCTAGCATTTACATGGAATGAGCAACAGCTCCAAGAGAATTGAAATAAAAATTTCTATAGAATAGTTGGAATAGAAAATTGAAGAAAATACTTAAGAAAGTGGAGAAAAAGATAAGAAAATAAGTAATGGGGGGAAATTTAGGACATGGGTCTTACACCAGGGTATACTTATTAGAAGGTATTGCAGAAAATTAAAGAGTGGAATAAGCCATTTGATTGACTGACTGACTGAAAGAGATGGAGCTGTGAGGATAATTGAGTGGTAGTGTTCCTGGTCTAGCATATGTAAGATTTTAGGCTCAAGTCCACCACCAAAAGACAAAACAATAAGAACAATTAAGACAGAATTTTACTGTGATGTCTAGGCTGCCCTCAAATTCCTGAGCTCTACTTCAGCCTGGTGAACAGCTGGGACTGCATATCACTGTGCATGTCACTATGCCCAGCTGGCACAACTTATTTTAAAAAAAAGACAATTTCTAAGAAGTAATGGACACAAGTTATGTACAATGAATAAACACCACATTAATAAAAAATTTCAGAGTCCCAGGGATAAAGAACAGATATGAAATTCTTACACAATTTTAAAAATTAAAACAAATCACACACAAAGAAGAAGGCAAACAAAACATCCCTGAACTTCTAAAAAGTAATGCTGGAAGCTAGAGAATAATGCCTCCAGGATTCCAGGAGAAGGTGATTTCCCACTGAGGACTTCACATCTCCCCAAAGGGTCAAGTGTGCACAGAGAATAAAGAAATTTCCGGACACTACCACCACACACATCCAGAGAGCTGGTGGAGGGTGTGCTGTCAAACTGAGGAAAGAACACAAGAAAAAGGGCAGATAGTGCTGGAAGTATAGCTCAGGTGCAGAGCACTTGTCTAGCGACGGTTTGGGTTCAATCTCTAGCATGACAAGGGGGGGGGATAAAAGGCTCCCCTAAGGGGAAAAGAAAAGGGAAGCTGGAGTGGAAGCAGAAATAGATGCAACGAGGTTGGAAGGTTCCAGAAACAACAAAGTAAATAGATCAGTACTAAAAGGAATTTTATGGATGTATTAGAATACAGAAGAAATAGGCTGGAAATCAAGCAAATAAAAATGGTAACTTTGCCTCAGCCTCCTAGTAGCTAGGATTATAGGCACGTACATCATGGTCAACTTCCATTCTTTGATACAATAAAATTAATGCTAAAGTAAGAGCTCTTAAGAAATCAAAACTTTACTGACCTTTTGTTTCAATTCATGTGTATCACTGGAAATAAAGTCAATCATGTAGGGCATCTCTATAGACACAGTCATGGAGAAGCTACCAAAAACCAAGAAAAAAATTGTCTTAAGTCTAATACCTTAACTTTTCTACACATAATTGTTTGATTAAAAAAAAATGGTAGTACTGAGTAACAAACCCAGGGCATCACGGATGTTAGGAAACCAGTCTCCCTTGGAACAACCAAATCTTTCAAATAATTTTGAAATGAAAATTTAAACCACAAAACTAACATCTACTGGATGAGTAACAGGTTTTACATTTTAGGTACTAACCTTTGCTTTGCTCCTATGTCCTTTATACAAATCTTTTCAATGGTATCCTGTTAAGACAAAAAAGTGTATATGACAGAGTATTTACTATGTGTCACAGAGCCAGCAGCAGCACCCAGAGAGATGGTCTCACTTTGCTCGTGACTTCACAAGAACTTACAGCCACAACTCACACCAGGATCATTCCTTCTCTCGTGATAAGATTTAACATGGTTTTTAAATTTTCCTCTTTTGGCTTATTTTCACTATCTCTGCTTATCTAATTCTCTGATATGAACATACAGTGCAGATACAAAAATGTTTTGTGTTACTGAAAAGAAAAATATTTTCATTAAGCATATCTGTTTATTTTGATTCTATAAACACTGCATGTATCTAAGTGTACAAATCAGTGATTCTGATACCAAGAAGATTGTTTCTTCTTTCCTTTGGTATTGTTTTTGCAGTGCTGGGGATCAAATGCTGAGGTCTCCCACATGCTAGACAAACATTCTATCATTGAGCTGTGCCCATAAATGCCCCTTTAAATCTTAAACACACAAACCTGAAGGTTTTCATTCAAAGCCTTATCCTGTTGCCACGGTGCCACGGTAGCAGGCATGAAGAAGACAGCAACAGGACCTTGAATGCTGAGTTCTGTGATGTAGGTAATTTTCATGAGAACCTTAGCTTGAGGGGGCAAGTTTCCAACACTTACAGTAAAAACATCCTGAAATAGAAATATATAACTGAGCATGTGATTCAAAAGTTTTGGCAGCTGTACCTCCTATTATGTAAGTGTCTTTACAACTTTTCAAGTTCTTGACTCATGATGGCACTCAGGGAGAACATTCACATTCTGTGACAAGTACACAGAATCTGTGGGAGGCGTAGCAGGTGTGGTCTTTGGTAGCTAAGCTGGAGAGTTACTCAATGAACTCTCCCTGTGGTCATGTACCTGTGTGCTCTGCTGCATGAAGGTATCAAGAGCCTTGCTAACCTCCACAAATCCAGTACTAGTGCCCTGGGCAGCTGCATAATGAGTCCAGCATTCCCCATGCTTGTTCTTCATTTAAGTCTCTCATAGTAAATTTTTAACTTTATTTTTTAGAAAAAGTATCTGTCTTTAAGTAGGATACTGATAATTACCAGAGAAGGTGGCTATCTCATGACTGGTAAGGGTTGGAAAAAGAGAAGGTAGATATACGTATTTCTGATACCTACATACTCTCTCAATATCTACATCTGCTATTTAATACAAGTAAGAAAATGTAGTATATTTATATCATGAATATAGATTATTAATGATTAATGTAAGCTTAAGGTTTAAATTAATACTTTTAACATCAAAGCTATTAATTGTCTGATGGAAATTTAAAAACTTAGTGTAATTATTGTTTTTTTTTTAATAGTCCTAATAACTGAACCCAGGGATATATCTTCAGTCTCTTTTAGTTTTACTCTAAGTTATGGTCTCACTAAGTTCTCCAGGCGAAATTTTTTATGTATTTAGTACAGAGTCTACAGGGTCTCATTTCATAGATCAGACTCAGTGATCCTCCTGTTTATAGCCTCCCAAGTGCTGAGATTATAGGCATGCACCACCATACCCAGTCTCAATACCCTTCTCAGCATGCCCTGGGGGTGGAACCAGCAGGGCAGGCCCAGGAATAGAACCCCAGCCCCTGTGTCTGCCTAAGCAGGTGCTTTAATTTGCTGAGCTATCTAGCCAATCTTTCCCAGGAAAATTTTGAACTTGTGATTTTCACATATAACCTTCACAAGTGGCTAAACTTGTAGTTGGGTACCACCATTAACTGTTCTAAAAGGACAGTTAATAGTGTAAGCCTTTAAGAACATGTACATATAAAATCCTGAGTTTATTTGAAAGGCTATCACTTAAGGGTATGGGCTGACATTACATTGCTTGGCAGAATAAAGGTAGCTGCACAATGATGTCATTTTTGTTATGAAACACTAAATAATCAATAAAGTTATGAATTGTCTTGAACCTAACAACCAAATAAACTGAGTTCCAGAGTGACAACCCCCTCTGAGAACAGATGGAGCACAGAAACTCTGAATTTCTACAGGCTAAAAGTGGCAAGACTGTTGGTTTGGAATAACTGGGAACTTCCAATCCAAGAAGAGCTCACATATTCTCATAAGCTTTTCTCCACATTCTTCCTTTCGCTAGGTCCACCAAAGAGAATAGGGTTGCCAGAGTCCAGAGACAGCGCTTACAATAGGAACACTATGGGGCAGGTGGCTGGCAGCTGCTGGGGGACAGGCATGGCATGCCATGAACTTTCCTGGGTCCTTTAACCATATGGAGCAAAGCCTTAAATGGGTGAAGGAGAACAAATTCCTTCACTTCTCACACCTGCAGGAGGGGCAGAAGCAACGCAGGGACTAGAAACTTTTGCTTCTCCAGCAACCAGGTAATACTCCACTGCTTCAGGACAGAAGCATGGGGTACCTCAGTATGGGAGAAATACACAAACCCTCCTGAGCCCAGGATCCTGGATCACAACACTGGAAAAAAGGCAGTAAACTGTCGGCCAATAATTCACAACACAGACAGAATTCTGTCTTAGCTGCTGCTAAGGAGAGGCAACAGGCAGAGTGTGTCACCACATACTAATAGTCTGGAAATGATCAAAGTTTAAGATTTGAAATACAGTTCCTAATGAATAAGGATTGTTTTTCAATCAATATGAAGTAAAACAACTCTAAGGTCAGAACCTGTGTGTATATATTCCTAAAATATTTCTAAATATTTCTAGAATATTTCTAAATTAAAACAGACCTGAACTAGAAAACTCAATCCTGGCTAACAAAAGCAAGGCAGAAAGCATCACAATCCCTGCAATGAAATTATATAACAAATCTACCGTGATAAAATCAGCATGGTATATTAATATGCTGAGCTGTAAAAGGCTCTAGTCAACAACTTCTGTGGATAACCCACTAGTATTGTAAACTTCTGGACTGTGTTGGAGTGTTTTGCTGACTTCAAGCACCTATAATATTTGAATGCCAACAGAATACCCATTTCTGACAGGACTAAACAAAAAAGGAGATATAAAGGAAGGACCATTTTGTATTTATATATACAGAAGAGTTAGGATAGATATACAGATGCTTTCATTTAATTCTATGAGAAGAAAGATTTGCACTAATAGAGTTTGGACAGGATATCCTGTCGGCTTTTTGTACTATGGATGACCACTTTTTACATTTTAACAATGTAAAAAGTATTACTTGTTGAAACTGTCCTATTGATCAGCCTTGAAACTGTCTCATTGATATCTGTCTCTCAATAAAATAAAATTTAAAACAAATCAGCATGGTACTAGCAAAAAAAAACAAAACAAAATAAACAAAAGAACAAAAACCCACACCTGAAGATCATTGGACAGATTAGAAAACACAACTCCAGAGTGGAATAGGCAGCTCAAGGGACTAAAGCGCCTGCGTAGGCAGGTACAGCCTAAGCAGGGTTCAATCCCTGTCTTGCTGTGTCAGTACTGTTGCCAGAGCTCACTGAGAGAGCAATCGAACTGGGCATGGTGGTGCATATCTGCAATCCCAGCATTTGGGAGGCTGAAAAAGGAGGATCATTATGAGCCCAATCTGTGCAATGAGACCATGTAGACCCTGTAAAACTACATAAAAAAAAAAAAAGCGAAAACCACAATACCAGACATATTAGGTCATTTTATCTTTGGCAAAGGGGTGAAACATGATCACTCTAAGAAAGATAACCTCTTTGATAAATGGTGCTAGAAAAACTGTCCTTTCAAGAGATAATGAAGACCACAAACACATGAACACAAACAGAAAGAAGCAACAAACAGAGGAGGTAATTATTCAGAAGAGAAAGACAAGGGAAAAAAAAGCCAATATAAATTGGCTATTACCATCAATGTTAACAGTATCAACTCATCAATCAAAAGAAACAGACTGGCATAATAGATGCAGAAGCAAGGTTTTTTTTTTTTTTTTTTTTTTTTGTATTTTAGAGAAAAGTCTATAGGGTATTCAGGGTCTTACTAGATCGCACTCAGTGACTCTCCTGCTTACAGCTTCACATGTACTGTGATTAAAGGTGTGGGCCATCACACCCAGTCTCAATTGCCATCTCAGCATGCCCTGGGGGTGGGGCCACAAGGCAGGCCCAGGGATTGATCCGCAGAACACTGCACCTGTTTGCAGGCACTGTAATCCACTGAGCTAGTTAGCCAGCCCGAGAAGCAAGATTCAACATGATACTGTATTCAAGAAATACATTAAGGGCTCTTGGGAGGCTGTAAAATGGTGGATCACTGATCTAGTACTGATACCCTGAAAACCCTGTAGACCCTTTACTATATATATATATGGGAGAGAGAGAGAGAGAAGAAGAAGAACAAGAAGAGAGAAGGAAGAAGAAGGAGGAGGAGGAGGAGGAGGAAGAGAAGGAGGAGGAGGAAGAAGAAGGAAGAAGGAAGAAGAAGAAGAAACACATTTAGGGTCTTAGCTAACATAATTCTAAATGGGGAAAAACTGAAATCCTTTGCTCTCAGATCTGGTATAAGACAAAGATGTCCTCTATCTATTCAATATACTTCTGGAATCAATAGCTAGAGCCATTAGACAAGACAGAGAAATAAAACAAATGAGAATACAAACAGAAGTTAAACTATAATTATTTGCAGATTACATGATACTCTAGGTGGAAGCTCCAAAACCTCCACCAAGAAGGTATGAGAATTAATGCATAAATTCAATAGCATAGCAGGATATAAAGTTAACACACAAAGTCAATAACATTCCTCAACACATATAACAAACACACTAAGAGAGAAGTTATACAAACAATACCTTTTACAATAGCATCACTGAAAATGAAATACTTAGGAATTAATCCACTAAAGAAGTAAAAGATCTATTCAATGAGAATTATAGTACAGTGAAAAAAGAGATCATAGAAGATTTCAGAAAATGGAAAGATATTCCCTACTCCTGGATAGGAAGAAACACCATTGGGAAGATGGCCATACTCCAAAAATTGCTGTACTGATTTAATGTGATCCCTATCAAACTACCACCAACATACTTCACAGACCTAGAAAAATCATTCCTAAAATTTATTTGGAACCTGAAAAGACCTAGAATAGTAAAGGCAATCCTGGGCAACAAAGACAAGGCAGGAGGCATTACAATTCCTAACTTGAAATAATACTACAAAACTACTATGATGAAATCAGCATGGTACTGGGAAAAAAAGACTGGAGGATCAATGGAACAGATAAGAAAATGGACAGTCACTCAGACAAGATTTCTATCTGGAATATATAAAGAACTAAAATATGCCAGCCTCCAAAATTCAAATACCAGTCCAAAATGAGCATCTGAGATGAATTGAATAGACATTTCCCAGAGGAAGTAATACAAATGGCAACATGAAAAAATGTTCCACAGCACTGGTCATTCAAGAAACGTAAATTAAAAAACACGGAAATACCATCTGACTCCAAAAGAATGGCTGTCATAAAGTAAGCAACTATAACAAATGCTGGAGGGGTTGTAGGGGAAAAGAAACCCTTTTCTGCAGTTGGTGGGAATGTAGACTGGTACAACTACTATGGAAAGCAATGTGGAGACTCCTCAAATAACTAGGATTAGAAGTCACATTCCACTCAGCTATTTACTTTCCGGGTATCCTTTCAAAAGAACTGAAAAATTCATACAACCATTCATTAATGGGTGATACATTTGCACCCATGTTTATAGAAGCACAATTTGCCATAGCTAAATCTTGGAAGCAACCCAAACACCCTTCAACTAAAAAACAGATTTAAAATGTGGTACTTTTATACAATGGAGTATTACTCAGCTATAAAGATAAACTTGAGACTTTTACAGGTAAATGGATCTAGCAAGAGGCTATCCCCAACAGTAAAATAAATCAGGTTCATGTGTAGACATTGTATTGTCTCCCTAGTGTAACAACCTTAAAAAAAAAAAAATCAATTAAATATGAATGGTACAATAGATATAGTAAAAGTGAAAAAAAAAGTGAACATAAGGACTGAATAATTGGGGTGAAGGAAAGGAGAAAAAGAAGAAGAAATATGGGAAAATCATGTAAGTATATGCACAGGATAGCTGAGACTATTATACTACTAATTTCTATCAGTTTTATTTTTTATTTATTTTTTTTCTTTTTGAGACAGGGTCTCACTATGCAGTTCAGGCTGGCCTTAAGCTCACTTTGTAGCTCAGGCTGGTCTCGAACTCACAAAATCGTCCTATCTCAGCCTTCCAAGTGCTGGGATTATAGGCATGCGCCACCATGCCCAACTATCAGTTTTTTAAAGATAGCAGTTAATGTTTAAAATTTTTTTTTTTTTTTTTTTTTTTTTTTTTTTTTTTTTTTTTTTTTTTTTTTTTTTTGTGGAACCGGGGATTGAACTCAGGCCCTTGCGCTTGCCAGGGAAGCACTTATTCCACTGAGCCATCTCCCCAGCCCCCAATGTTTAAAATTTTTACTTTGACCAACTCTATATGGTAATATCTGTAATCTGAGCAACTACACTGAGGACAGCATTGTGCAATATAACAACCACTCCTGAATACTTATCAATTTTTAAAATTGTGTAACTTTTTAATGTCTTATCTATTACTTCTATGTTCTCTTTAAAATAAGTATAAATAAATAAATAAATACACCTACCTCATATCTGTTCTTTTTGCTACTAATCTTTGGAAACTATGTTCACAATGACAGATGAGTTTGTCCTGTTTGTTGGGTAGTACTGATAATGTCCCTTCCTCTTTTTTTACACAGATCAAATGGATCTGATCGGCTTGACATCCCTTAGTTATAAGGGATCTTCAAGCCCAGCACTGTGTAAATTATCCTGGTGTCTAGTGTGAGTTTCTAGGAAAGCACTTATTCTACTGAGCCACCTCCCCGGCCCCATCTAGTATGAGTTTATCATCAATCCTTCTCCACGTGTGCATACCCGTGCATCCTGGTCCATCAGATATGCGCCATAGCCTTGGCTGACAGCTGCTCGATATTGTTGCTTGGCTTTTTCCTTCTCCTTAATCTGGAAAACATTTTTTAAACCACCGATTATGTCAGGTGTCATGGCACACATTATAATCCCAGCACTCAAAAGATGAAACAGGAGGATTGCTCTGAGTTTGAGGCCAGCCAGTGTTACATAAGTGAGTTCAATCCAGCTTGCACTACACAAAAAAGCCTATCTCATAAAAAACAAAAATGAACCAAACAAACCACTAGTTATATCCCCAAATTATCTATTCCAATCTTTTAAAAATATTTTTTGTTTCACTCATACTACTAGTTTCTTTTGTCTATGGAAAAGACAGTTTTGTCCTTTCATGTTTGTTTATTTGTAGAAGGGACTCTTTTTGACATTTTGACCATTCTTTGAAGATCATGATATACAATGCATCAACTGTTGGTATTCTTATGAAACTAAGAACAATATTCATAATAAAATACCCATTATAGTGAGAGTGACTTCACAACAAGGAGCTAGTAGGTGAAACCTTGAGACAACTGTAATACAAAAAAAGGGGCAGGTATCTGTGGTATTGCAATAAAGACAGGAAAATGGTAAGTTGAGGGCAAATGGGAAGAAACTGGTAGGACCGGGGTTGGTGGGACACTGTTGTGATGCCAGCCTTCTGAGAGCATGAAGCAAGAGGGTTCAAAGTTCAAAGTCAGCCTGAGAAAGTTAAAAATTAACAATAGGAAAGAGCTTGGAATGTAGCTCAGTGCAAAGGCCATAGACTCAATCCCCATGCATTAAAGAAAAAGAAAAGAAAGAAGGCAATGGATCAGACAGCTGATTTTTCATTTTACTGCATTTTACAATGCTAACACACAATTGAGCTATATGTAAAACTAGCACCTGTACACTAAAAAATTCCAGCCTATTTTTTTGGAAAGAACATCAATATTAGTTATATATTTTTGAGGCTCCATAAAATTGAATTATAACTTTGTTCTATGGAGCACCATGTTGTGTTGCTTTTTCTATACCAAAACCTTTGCTTCAGAATTATTCTGTCTGATTTCTATACAAGATGAAGAATGCACTGATCCTATTACAATTTCAGACTTCAATAGAGAAACTTACATTAAATTTTTTTAAGTGTACAGCTTCTATAGGGTCTCACTACGCAAATCAGACTCATAGTGATCCTCCTGTTTTCTGCCTCCCAAGCACTGGGATTACAGGTGCACACTACCATGCCCAGTCTCAATCACTGTCTCAGCGCACCCTGGCGGTGGCATGCCAGGGATTGAACCCAGTCCCTGCATCTGCCTAAGCAGACACTTCAACCTATTGATATATCTGGCCAGCCTACCTTAATGTTTTTTGAAAATGGAAAACTAAGTCTTAAGATGAATGAAAAATAGTAAGATCTGGCCAGCCATATAGCTCAGTAGATCAAAACACCTGTAAGCAGACGCAGGGGACAGGGGTTCTATCCCTGGGCCTGCCACGCTGACCCCTACCCCACAGCATGTTGAGATGGTAATTGACACTGGGTGTCAGGGTGCATGCCTGTAATCCCAGCTCTTGGGAGGCTGTAAACAGGCAGATTACTATGAGACCAATCTAGCAGTGAGACCCTGAACACCCTGTAGACCATTCCCTAAAATACAAAAAAAAAAAAAGAAAAATAATAAAATCACCAAAATATATTGATCAGATACAAATTTGAACTAGAGAAGGACAGATAAGTAGAATTCTCTGCAAATTACGATTAAAATATTTATGAGCCATCTAGGCCTGGCAATGCACACCTATAATCCCAACATTCCAGGAGTCTGAGGTCAGAGAACTGCAAATTTGAGCCCAGGCAACATACTGACATACTGAAATCTTATCACAAAAAAATAAAAAGGGCTGGGGATTAGCTTAGCAAAGCCCCCTCCGCTACAATACATACCACAATCAGTAGCTGAAAAAAACTGGAATTTCATAAATAAAAAGTTCATTATAAATTACAACCATGAGCTAATCCTTAGCAAAGAATGAATCAATTCTCATTCCTTTCTTCCATCCTTGTCTTCTATATTCACTTGCTCTGTCTCTCCTTTCCCCCTCCCTATTCCTCGCTGTTTCTGACTTTCTTTCCAGTGCTAAGAATTAAATTTAGGACCTCAGTCTTTTACTGAGCTACATCCCCAGTCCCAAAACTACTTTTACTACAAGTTTTCTTGGGTAATCACCATAATAACTTTCACTTCAGTCTGACTTTTACAGTAAGGTACAGAGGATTCATTTTTGCAAAAATAATTCAGGGCTCTGTACCTTACTATAAAAGAGAAATTCAAACTACTTTGTAAAAAAAATTGCCCAAAGAATTTTCAAGATATTCAAGATAATGATGAAGATGGACAGGTAGAGACAGAAATCAGGTAATCAGAAAGAGGTGTTTAGGTAGAGGCCAACTGGTGTGAGTTGGTCTTTCTAAGGAATATATATGTGTGTGTGTGTGTGTGTGTGTGTGTGTGTGTGTGTGTGTGTGTGTGTGTGTGTATGTGTGTGTGTTTGTTTGTTTTCTTAAAGGTTGCTGCTCAGATTTAGAGCCATTGGGACTCTCATAGCAAACATTTTGCCCCCTTACCTCACCCACTATGTGCTTCCCATTGATGAATGCCTCAAAGCCACACACAGCTGCCTTGTCATCCAAAGGAAAGACATATTTTGCCTCAATGGGCACATGACTTTGATTTGTATAGGTCTGAAACACTACAACCTAAAGAGAAATAATAATAAAAAGAGAATACATATACTTGAATAAACCACATAGAACAATATTTGCAGGAACAACAAATAAGGAAAAAAATGTTCATCTTAGAGTCATTGAATATTTTTTCTCTTCTACTTTGTACTTTGTATATACTAAGTTTTTCACTTAAGAGAAATCATTAAATGTTTAAGTTTGTGTGTCTGTTACTTCACTTAGCATTATAGTCTCACAGTGCATCCATCTTCCTACAAATGACTCAAGCTTAAGGCAGACTAATACTCCACTGTATAATTCTTGAATTTTTATCACAGTTCTCAAATTTCTATCCCTACCTTCACAGGCATCCTGTGCCAAATGACAAAATGACAGTGACATATATATTCAAGTGTTCATACATTTCTACTAGAAATGCTGATCTAGTACAAGCAACATAGCTTTTATTAAGATGGCTAGAAAAAAGAAAAACCCTTTCCATGTTGTGGACTCTTTTTGGTAGACTGTGCCCAGAACCTGGGGTGTGCTAGACAAGCACTCTTAACACTGAGCTCTTGTCTTTTTCTTATTTTTATTTTGAGATAAGTGTCTTGTTAAGTTTCCCAGGGCAGCCTCAAACTTGTGATTTTCCTGCTTCAATCTTCCACAGTGCTGGTACTGCATCTGTGCTGAACACTTATGAGCTAGTTTTTCTTTGCCATCTTATTCCCTAAACAAACATTATAATATGCATATTTATTTAGTTCATGTAACTGCAATCAAATTCTCATTTATGATTTATATCTAAACTAGTCAGGTATCATAAAAGCACAGGAAACATACCTGAGCTACAAAGTCTATTATTCTCCCCCTGATGTGAACACTCTCAAGAGGAACCAAGTTCCCAGAAGCATCCTGAAGACCGGCCTTGATGCTGCTGGAAGGCTTGAGGTCTGGTATCTGGTAATCTACATATAACAAGTATAAGTGTTAGCCTTTAAAACTATCCCTGCTCTATCAATTTTTGTTATCTTGACCTTTACTGCTGCATATTACATTTAGGAAAAAATGAACAAGTAACACATTATTATTTTCAATAGCTAATTCTAAAAAGTGAATGACTCCATATGAGAAAAATGCAGTGCACCCTCAAAGAATTTCTGCCTTTTATTTTTTAATTTTACTCATTTGTTTTAAAGTACTGAGGACCAAACACAGAATGCAACATAACTAAGTGCTCTACCATAGATCTCTACTCCTAGGTCCCTTCTGCATTTTCTAAACAAGACTTTGAAGTGTCATTTCAAAAACATGAAATGATGATATTACTTGAGGATTTACACTTCAACATATATATGTACACATACACAGAGGCCTTAGATTATCTCAATAAGCATAGCTAAACCATGAACCTACATGCATCCCGTTGTCATGTTGAGTTGGTCAGTCACCAGACACAATGATTCATTGTGCCACAAAAGCATTCTGAAGCAATACGAAAATATCTAGATGTTTCTATCCAACAAGACTAAATCAAACTCCTATCATTACATACAGGAAAATGTTCACATCATATATCAACCACTATAAAAATTAAACAAGGAGATATCTATATAACATCTATATCTAAATTTTCAGTCTTGTTGCATATTTAATTTAATGAAAGAGGAAAAGAATTTGAGTCACCACTTGAATACATACATTTTTCCCTGTGTGTGTGTGTGTGTGTGTGTGTGTGTGTACCCATGTACCTATGTATACATGTGTTTAATTGAAGTTAAACCTGAGGACTTTGCACTGAGTTATATCCCTAATCCTTTTTAGTTTTAAAAACAAAAATCTCACTACACAATTAAGTTGTCCAGACTGGCTTCAAACTTCCATTGCTCCTGCTTCACCCTCCCACTGTTGAAATTACAGAAATATACTATCAAGCCTAGTTAATACACACACTTCTGATTTTTTTAAAAAAATGAGTATATAACTCAGTGACAGAGTGCCTACCTAGTATGTATGCAAGCCCTGTACCCCTGGCACTAAATAAGTAAAATAATTTAATCACAGACAAAAAGGGGAAGAACACGGAGATAAGGATGGGGTCAGGGTCTGGGATGAGGATGCAGCAGCTTGTCTTGGTTTGGTTTAGAGACAGAGATTTGTTGTTTCCCAGGTAGGTCATTAATTCCTGGGCTCAAGTAATCGTCCTTCTACAGCCTGCTGAGTAGCTAGGACAAGCAGCACACTTCACCATAGGCAGTCCGTTAACATGTTTCTCAGTCCTATGAAGCATATTACAATAGCTTGGGCTCATAAATCTTCAAGAAGCTTTTATGAGGGCTGAGGAGATGGCTCAGTGAAATGAGTGCTTCCCTGGCAAGCACAAGGGCCTGAGTTCAATCCCTGGTTCCACAAAAAACAAACAAAAAACCCTTCAATGTGTCCTTTTAGTTGGGCATGGTGGCACAAGCCTGTGATCCCAGGATTGTTGTGAGTTCGAGACCAGCCTGAGCTACAAAGTGAGCTTAAGGCCAGCCTGAACTGTATAGTGAGACCCTGTTTCAGAAAAATTAAAAAATAAATAAATAAATAAAAAAGAAGCTTTTATGCTCTTATGTAACTGTACTTCTACTCATATATAACTGGCTCATTACAGGCCATGCTGGACTTTCACTCTTCCTCTTCACTCTTATAGCACAAAGATACCATTTTCATCCCCACCTGAGGAAAGCTGGAATGCAGGCAGCTCACAAGATTTGTCCACAACAATTTTATCCATTTGCACAGCCTAGTAAGCAATAGAGCTAAGATTCTAAAGCTGTGTTCTTTCTCTTCTATTCATCTCAATTATACTTTTTGCACTTTTGGCATCTTAGAATTACTCCATGGGTGCTATGGCTTAGAAGGAGTTTGGCTCTCAAAGGTCCATGTGCTAAAAACTTGGTCCTCAGTGCAGTGCTGTGTAGGGTGGTAGGGCCTTGAAGAGGAGCTTTCCTGAAGGGCCCTCTCTCCCCTACCTTGTCCTCCATCTGCCAAAATCTGTAGGCTACACATACCTCTTTTCAATAACATACCTGGCCTCAGGAATTTCATTACAAAACAGAAAAAGTTTTTAATATACAATTTTGAAATTACTTACCCTTTCTCAAGCAATCTGGTATTCATGTATATAAAAGATAATGAGTAAATATTTACATAAGAGATTACAAATATTATCAGACATGAATGTAAATTTCACTGAAAATGTTTCACTTCTATTTTATGAATATTATCACCAATAAAAAATAGCTTTCCAGAAAAGTGTCTTACCTTCAATCTTTAAGGTATTTGAAAACTCAGGTCTGCATTCCTCTAATTTACTATCATCACTATTATCATGAGGATGAAAGTCCTTTATTTGATCTCCAGGCATGCAAAATTTAATAATATATTTCACTTTAACCTGATTGGTTTTATACACAACAAATTCATCATCCTAGAAAAATTAAAAGACAATAAAAACAACAGACCTTCATAGGTAAGTGATTTCAAAACACCAGAATTTCACATTTGCTAATCTAGGAAACACGAATCCAGGCAGTAGATATATACAATAATTTAACCAAAAGCATGAATAATAAAAATATGTCATTCTTTGGACATTCAGATGTCTGTTTGCCTATTTCTTTGTTGTTGCTGTTGTTGTTTTAGCCTGTCTGTTTTTCTGTCTGTGATACTGAGGACTGAACCCAAGGCATTAACCATGCTAGGCAAGTAAGTGCTCTTCCACTGACCTACACTTATTTCCTTTTCTTTTTAAAATTTCTTTATTGATTTATTTGGTACAGGGTCTCACTATGCAGCTTGAACTGCGCAGTGATCTTCCTGTCTCAGCTTCCCCAGTACTGGGATTACAGGTGTGTGTCACCATACCCAGCGCGCCTGGAACCAACCCAGGTCCTTGCACTTGCCAGGCAGGCACTTAAGACTGCTCAGCTATCTTCCCAGCCCCCTGCCTATTTCTTGACATAAAAATACCTCGAAGTCTGTAGGAACAGAGGCTGTTGCTGAAACTCCATGTACACTGTCATAGCCCAGGGGTGCTTCAGTTAAGGAAAAGTCCTTTTTGAATAGATCCACACATCTTCCAAGGGCCACATCACAGATGACCAGGAGTCTGGAGCCATCTGTCTCTCCTGGCTGTGAATACTTCATGCTTGTACTGCATGTGACAGGAAATAAGCACATAATGATTTACAGGTACATGTCAATACATGTCATTAAATAGAAAACACAGGGTAAGTATATCCGATCCAAAAATATGAATCCAAGATCTGAAATGCTACAAAAAATTTTTGAGTACCAATAGGATGACACAAATGGAAAATTGCACACCTTATCTCATTTGATGAGTTGTAGTCCAAATGCAAATACTCTGAAATTAGTGCATAAAATCACCTTTAAATTAGATGTAGAAAGTGTGTAGAAAACATAAATGGATTTCATACTTAAACTTGAAATCCTAATCCCAAGATAGCTCATTATGCAAATATAAATATCCCTAGAGCTCAAAACATCCCAAAAGTGCAACATTTTTTTTCTGGTTCCAAGCATTTCAGACAAGGCATAGCCAATCTACAATGTTGGAGAGAAAAAGAAGCTTTTCCTAGTAAACCATCTAAATTTTATTGCTACTAAAATATCTCCAAATATTCAAGTTAGAACTCCATTATGGACTTAACTGATGAAACTGCAGTGTTAGAGATTGAACTCACGACCTTACACATGACAGACAAGCACTCTACCATGGACAAACATACTCAGTCATGTTTAAAAGTTTTAATATAAAGCTGGTTGTGCTGGCAGGGGCCTGTAATCCCAGCATTTAGGGAGCTTAAAAAAAAAAAAAGGATTACCACAAATCTGAAACCAGCCTGGGATATACAGTTCAAGGCTAGCCTACACTCTCTCAAAAGAAACCAATTAATTAATTAATTTTACAGCAATGAAATAATTAAATTGGCTACATCTAGAGAATAGAAGCATTAGACTTTAGACTTCTCTTAATTAATTTTAAAATGATTCCCAAATGAGAGATTTTTCTTCCCTTAGGAGCACAGGTAAGGGAATACTTTTGGGGCACCATTTTCTGAACACACCTTTACATTTTTTAAAGGTTAAGTCCCAACTGATGAAGCTTTGCCAGGAGGATCTTTGTTTGTTCCACACCCTAAGACTTAAGATTTTTAGAAAAAGAACCAGTTTCCCACTTTCTTCTATTCATTTCCTCCCTTCTGTGAGCACTTCTTCTGGAACTTAGAAACACAGTGAATCCTCCCCACCAAACTCAGCCTTGGGTTTGCCCTCTTAACCTCATCTCCCTTTTTCTCACCACTCCTTTACACAGGTATCCAGTGCCCACCTACTGACTGCTACTCAATCCACTATAATTTGCTCTGTTTAAATTCCTGTTTAAAAAATACAAGGAAAAGCAACAGAAAATTGAATGTATCTGGAGGATGAAAGCATTAAACTTCTCTCTTCAGACTTCTTTACTGAAGCCACTCTGTGACAGACCTTGAGGACTTCAGCTTCATTAGAATTACCTGAATTCCCACAAAAATACAGTCACATCTAAAAATTTTACTTTGTACTATTTTGTACATAGGAATGTACAATATAAGTGTTTAAAGAATAATAATAATGAAGCTAACTCCATAATCAAGCACTTAGCTTGCAGAATGGGAGGAGTTCATGGACTACCAATACAAAGATGCTGTCTTTGTAGAAAGACTGCCTGCAAAGGTCCAGCTTGTTCTGCATCTTCTTTATCTTTTTGGTTTTTTGAGATATGGTCTCACTGTGTAGTTCTGGCTGACCTTGAAATCACTGTGTAGGCTGGCTTCAAACTCATGGCAATACTCCTGCCTCAGTCTCTTAAGTGCTGGGATTATAAGCATGCACCACTATGCCTGGCTTTACATCTCATTTTAGCTGTACCTTCTAAGGCAAGATCCTCTGTATTTCCATTTGGGATACTGGGATAATAAGAGTACATACTTCAGGGCATTGTAAAGATGCAGTGAGTAAGTATATGTAACCCTTCTAAGGAGAGTATAATGATTAAGATGATTTCAAATATAATTTCCCCAAACATGGACCATAAAAAATGCTTCCTTCTATGGTATACCAAGAAAACTGGTTCCATTTATGATCAATATCATGGGTGAAAAGCCCCTTCACCAAAAAGAGATGAAGGAAAATATACAACAGATTTAGTAGTGATTCTGGGAGATGTACATGAATAACTACTGTAAGAGACAGCATACTAACCCAAGTGAGTTACTGAAATAAATGCCACTCCCAAGATTTCCAATATCTGTTCTTTGTACTCCACGATCTTCAACTACTTTGGGCAAAAGCAACCCTCTGAAAAGAAAAGAGCATTATAAACATCTTCCAGAAAAAGGAACCTTTCATTATATCTTCATAATTCTAGTAAGGCAGATGCTAACTTAAAAGCATGACATACATAACTTTAAGAATGTGTGTAAGGGGCCAGGGAAACAGTTCAGTGGAATAAGCGCATCCTTGGCAACCACAAGGTCCTGAGTTCAATCCCCGGTTCCACCAAAAAAAAAAAGAAAATGAGTGTCAAAGTACAGATGGCCTTTTGTACCTGTGAGTCCATATTCAGAGTCAATCAAAGACTGGAAATATTTGGAAAAACTTAATTTTCACTGTACAAATGCAGACTTTCTGCTAGTCATTATGCCCTAAACAACATCACATCACAGCTATCCCTGTGATATCTATACTCATTAAGAAATATATTATTATATAAAATAGCTATTTCATGGTAAAAAGGCATTATAAGTCATCTAGAGATAATCTAAATATATTAGAGTGATTACATAGGTTCTATGCCCTCTTATATAATACCCTCAAGCATGGGAAGATTTTGGTGAGAGAGTGCTGGAAACAATTCTCTGGGAATATCAGGGATTACTGCAATTCCCCAGTGGAGTACTGTGTGCTGATGAAACACCAGTGGCCATGGCTGGCTTCTCATCATGGCTAGCTCTGCCTCCTTGGGGTGAGGCCCATGTAAGTCCCACATGGACTAAATCTGCCCCTCACTCAGGACCTTGTGCAGGTTTCCGCTAGGCTTATAACATTCAAAGGGCTCTTCACAGTCCCAGGGAAGCCAGTTATTCCTAGAAAGACAGGTAAAGGGAGACTCTGGCTTTTTTTATGATATAAATATCTATTATTTATTTGTTTTTGAGACTTGGTTTCATCATATAGCCCAGACTGATCTTGAACTCCTTATGTTGCCCAAGTTGGCCTTGAACTAATGAACTACATTCTCTGACCTCCAAAGTGTTGGGACTAGAAGCGTGTGCCACCATGCCTGGCTATGAACATACATTGTTTGAATTTTATGTTAAGAGGCTTGTTTTTTACCACAATTTTTTTTTCATTTTTACAGTAATGGGAATTGAGCGAAGAGTCATGAGCATCATCTTCAGCTCTTTTCGAATTTAAATTTTAAGACAAGGTCTCACTAAGTTGCTAGGCTTCCCAGTCTGAACTGCATAATAAAACTTTCTATCAAAAAGACAAAATAAAATTTAAAAAGAACAAATACAGTCACATAGGGAACTTTTTCTTTAATAATGACGAAGTATTTCATCACAAAAATTCTAATGGATTCAAACATCATGTACCAATTTTTGAATACACTAAGAATAAATTCTTTTCTAAAATAAATATATAACTTAGCTTATATGTTCAATAACGAAATATGTAATTTTCTCTAGAATATACCAAATTAATCCTTTTTTAATCCATACACATCTACAGTAATATATTTTACAGTTACCTTGTGGAGTTGATAGATGTACAAAATACAATGTTTCTTTTTTTTTAATTCCCTGACCTATCTACTCCCTCCTTCCACCTCTAAGTCTTCCTGTCCCCTTTTCATTCTTGTTGATACTATTAACCTTAATTTATGTTTCTAGCATATAATATCCACATTCACTAAGTTCATTAAGACCTTGTTATACTTTGCCATAATCAAATGAGACACACTATATAGAATTTGTGTGTTGACTTATTTGACTCAACATTACATTTTCTACATGCATACATTTTCCTACAAATGTCTAATATATGTCCTTCTTTGAAATATTCCATTACATATAGGTACCACATTTTCTTTATTGAATCATCTTTTGATGGGAATTCAGGCTGTTCCAGGATTTAGCTGTTATGAATTGTGCTGCTAAAAACATTGTTATGCATGTATCACTGTTGTATGATGTCTTAAACTCCTTGGGGGAGACATAAAGAAGAGGGAAGATGGAGCATATAGAACTTCTAGTTTTAGTTCTTTGAGAAATCTTCATACTGATGTGTATAGTGGTTGTACTAGTTTATATTCCCACTGACAATCTAGGTGAGCTTCTTTTCAACACAGTCACATTAGCATTTGTTATATGATCTATATAGTTTAGAAATAAGGAAACAAATGCTTTGCTTGAAAATTTAGAAAGATGAAGAGGCAACATGCTTACCGGGACAAGATTCCTACAATGTTTCGTACAGGAGATCCATGCAATAAGGACCTCACATTGCCAAGTGCTCCCAAAAACTCTGTGGCTTCATTCACTCTGCCAATGCTAAATATCTGCAGGATATCTACTGGAATTTCACTGTAAGAATTAGAAGAAAAACTTTTGAGATTACATAATTAGAAGCAAAACAAAAAAATCAGCATTTTAATTATGAAACCCCAAAACCTCAAATGTTCATTGTCTGGGAACCCATTCAATGAATCACAATAAAATATTTCTTAACAATGCTATACAGGCATTAAAAATCACAGTCTTATAAAACATAAAGATGAGACACAAAACTTACTATAAACTATCTTTTTTTCTCTGAAATAAGATTCTATTGAGCTTTTACAAATGACTGCCAGAAAATGAAAGAATCAGGTACCAGGCAAGTTCCTATGACTACCAGCAACAGGGTAAGGTAGCAGTTGGAAAAATGTCTCTATTATAAAATATAAAAGTCTAAAAGATCACAAATCTTTTTGCATAATGTGATGTCAAACCTTTAGTCAACTGTATAACATGGAGAACATATAAGTTCATTCAGATATTTATACGCATGATAACTGATTGAATGGGTTTATTCATGCAACATATTCTGTAGTAAATATTCTAGGCAATGGCAACAAGAACATGGTCATTGGCTTCACAGTGTTTTCATTCTAGTAAGATAAAATTACAAAGCCGGGCATGGTGGTGCATGCCTGTAATCCCAGCACTAGGGAGGCTGAGGCAGGAGGATTGTTGTGAGTTCGAGACCAGCCTGAGCTACAAAGTGAGCTTAAGGCCAGCCTGAACTGCACAGTGAGACCCTGTCTCAAAAAAAAAAAAAAAAAAAAA
>PVKA01029967.1:0-18159 GCA_004027165.1 Ctenomys sociabilis
GACAGTTGGCATACCTTTTATTGCATGCAGGAGGAGTTATAGGTATGCAAGTTTATCAAGAGAGGGCTGGAAGATAGGAACTGGGGAGCCAAACTGAGAGTGGAAATACGGCGGGCTAGCTGGGCATGGTGGCACAGGCCTGTAATCCCAGCACTTGGGAGGCTGAGGCAGGAGAATTGTTGTGAGTTCAAGACCAGCCTGAGCTACAAAGTGAGCTTAAGACCAGACTGAACTGCATAGTGAGACCCTGTCTCAAAAAGACAAAAAAAAAAAAAAAAAAAAAAAAAAAAAAAAAAAAGGCGGGCTAGCTGAAATCTCTACATTTAGAGCCTCCTCATTTAGAACCCTGGGTAAGAATTCTGGCAATAGTCTGACACAGGAAGTCAGAGCAAGTCAGAGCAAACAAAATTCAGATGAAGAAAATATACTAGCTCATATGCAAGAACATGTTAGGACAGCAAATCTTTTATCTGCATCTTACTAGAATGTAGGAGCGCCAGTCCCCTCAGTGGCCAGTTCAGTTCCTGAGGGTATGAGCTGGAGTCCCATGTAGGACCTTGTCTTGAGAAAGGTCAGAAGTAATGGAAAAAATTAGGAAAGAATCTGATCTATAGCTGAGTAAGCATAATTTCCGTATTGTGCTTTCAATCAACATTGGCTTTCAGCAGAATTTGGTGGCACATGCCTGTAATCTCAGCACTGAGGAGCCTGAAGTAGGAGATGCATGGCTCAGAGCCTGGCCTGGGCTGCATAACAAGACCTTGTTTCAGTTGGAAAAAACCTTCCAAACCCAAGAAAACCTGTATTTCAACTATCCCAGCCATGGGCTGGGGAGAAAGGATGGTGGTCAGGCTAGCTGAAATCTCTCCAATTAGAGCCTCCTCATTTAGAACCCTGCCTGCCAACCACAAGGACCTGGGTTTGATCCCCAGTACTGCACAACCTGCTAGTCCAGTGCTGAGCCAGCCAACAGAAACTGGGTGTGGTGGCACACTCCTGTAATCCCAGTGAGGGGGAGGCTGAGACAGGATATCACTAAGAGTCCAAGCTGAGTAGCAAGACCCTGTACTAAATAGATTTTAAAAATTTAGAACACTTTTTTTTTTTTTTTTTTTAATGGTAGAACTGGGAATTGAACTCAGGTACTTGTGCTTGCCAGGGAGGCGCTTATATCACTGAGCCATCTCCCCAGCTCAATAAAAAGATTTTGAAACATCAGAAGTCCAATATCCCAGCCATGAACCCCAGGGCCCAAAGTGTCTAATAAGAAGACTCAGAACTGGTGGAAACCCAAGAAGTAGAAGGAAAGGCTTTGGGTGCCTCACCTTCTTTCTTCTTTCTTTGCCTTATTAATAAACTATAGAGAAAATTGGTCTCATCTCTGTTTATTCTACAACTCCTGCAGATTAGGAGTGTGGTTTTAAGCAAACTATTAATTTTAACACAATTATATTTCAATAAAGCATTCTTGCCTTCCTATGGAGTTCATTACAGTAGGGGGTTGACTTGAATTAAAAATAGTTTTGTGGCACCATTTGTGGTGCTTTATAGTAGGCTAAATTATATGATGGGATGCAAACAGTGAGAAATATCTTAAAAGTAATTTATCCACCTTGTGTTTGAATCTTTTTGGCAGTACCTTTGCCATGTAAACACCCATTCTTCTGCTTGAACACCTTGGCAATGGGGAATCCACTTGAAATACAGATCTTTCCATTTGGAGGACAATTCTAAATTTTACAAAATTCTTTTTGAAACTAAGCCACATTCATATGGAGCTTTCAACTAAAGCTGTACTGAACTAGGCAGAAGATGTTAGCAGAAGTCCTAAGGTCACCCTAGGAACTTTCTGGGACACATTGCCACTTCTTCCTCCAATATTCTATTTTCCCCTGACTTTTAGGTGCTATTTTGACTTTTGTTATGGATCGAATGCTTTCCAGGCAGGCACTTATGCTGCTGAGCTGTATCCCCGGGCTATTTTGACTTTTGAGTTAAAGAGAAAAACACAGTTGAAGTTTTAGACATTTAAAAAAGTGAATGATAAATAAAAAACTACACATTATACAATGTGTTATGAAACATGCTTTATTTTAAAAAATAATCGAGGTTAAAAATAAGTTAAGCATGTCAATCAAAAAACTATGTAAAGTGCAAGAAAATCTAGGTAACTAAAAGGGAAAAATGAATGGAAGAAGCCAGGCATGATGGAGCACAGCTGTAATCCCAGCACTTGGGAGGCCGGGGCAGGAGGGTTGTTGAGAGACCGGCTGGGGCTACCAAGTGAGCTCCAGGCCAGGCCGAAGGCGTGGTGAGGCCCTGTCTCAAAAAGACAAAAGACAACAACAACAAAAATGGAAGACACAGCTATGTATTAATGAAAAAAACGAAATTGCATCAGTAAATCCTGAACCATTTTTTAAAGGATACGATATCATAAACAAATGTGTTATAAAACACTTATAAGATACAGAGAGCATGCAAGGCAAGTTACAGAAACATTAATATACAGAAAGCAATGAAACTAAAGGTACATTTCTAAAACTAAGTGATACTATATTATATATTTTTATATTAAGAATTATTTGTGGTACAGGGCCTTTTCACTGAACTGTATCCCCAGCTCCATATGTACATTTAGAGACAGTTTACATTACTACTTGTTATATTTACTTGTTTTTTTAATTTTTAAAAATTCTTTTTCTTTCTTTCTATCTTTCTTTCTTTCTTTCTTTCTTTCTTTCTTTCTTTCTTTCTTTCTTTCTTTCTTTCTTTCTTTCATACAGGGTCTCATTACACAGCTCAGACTTGTACTGATTCTCCTGTCTCAGCCTCCCTAGCACTGGGATTACAAGTGTGCACCACCAGCCAGTTTTGGTGCCCAGCATAGAACATACAAGGTTCCAGGGTCCACAAGCATGCAATACCGGGGATCAAACCTAGGTCCTTGTACTTGCCAGACAGGCGCTTAGACTGTTAGCTATCTCCCCAGCCCTATACTTGTTTTTTAAACTGATGGGTGATATACGAAAGTCATGCATATTTATAGAGTACCAGGTGATGTTTCGATAACAACTGTACATTATCTACTATCCAAATCAGGAAAATCTATCAACTCAAACATTTCAAAGTTCTTAGCCTTATATGGTGGAACATACTTGGAACTGAAGTTCTCTGAGAAGCTGAGGTGAAGAGTTCAATCTTAGTGTGGGTAACAGCATTTTTTTTTAGTGAGACTCTGTCTCAAAATAAAAAAAAGTTTTGTAAAGGGCTGGGGGTGCAGTTCAGTGCAAAAGCCATGGTCTAGTCCCCACTGGTGCAAAATGAGTAAGAATCCCTAATCCAAATCAAACGAAAACACTTTGATGGTGAAACCATTCAAAATCTTTCCTTTTAGCTTTTTGAAAATCTCTAGTCATCCTAAAGCAGCACTCCAGAATGCCTTCCACCTACCTAACAGTACTGGTCCATCCACCTCAACTTCTCCCCACTTCCCTCCCACCCCTCTCCTCAGCCTCTGGCAATCACTGTTTTCCAACTTCTATGGGATCAACTTTTTTTTTTTCTCCAGTATTCCACATACGATCACAAAGTACTTGTCTTTCTGTGCTGGTTTATTGCATTTAGCATAATGATCTCGAGTTCCACCCTATTGTCTCAGTGTTCATTTGTTCACAGGACTAAGTGCTACCTCATTCTACACACCTCATTTTCTGTATTTGCCCATTGATGGACACTTCATTTGCCCCTGTCTCTCAGCTGTTGAGCAGTGCTGCAGGAAATAGGAGTTTACCAAAGTTTCTCTGACAAAAGATTTTCTCTCCTTTAGATATATACTGACTGTTGAGATCATGAATAGTTTTACCTTTAATTTAATTAAATTTTAAAATCTTTATAAGCCATTGTTTATCATTGGACTGCCTACCGAACTAGTGACTAAAGATGAGAAATAAAGAATGTAGCACATAATTTTTTTTTTGAACCAGAGATCAAATTGAGGACCTTGTGCTTGCCAGGCAGATATGCTTAAGCCACTTGAGCTATCTCTCTGGCACACACAATGTCTTTAATTCTTTAAGGAATCGCAATACTTTTACCCATAATGCATATATATACATACATGTATGCATATATACATACACATGTACATCTATCAATCTGTCTGTCTGTCTGTCTGTCTTCAGACAGGGTCTTGCCATTCAGTTCAGATTGGCATTGAGCTCATTATGCTGCCCAGACTGTTATTGAACTTGAAGCAATCCTTCTACCTCAGCCAGCCAAGTGCTGGGATCATGGGAGTGCACCCCAGCTCCCCATAACACTTGTACTAATTTACATTCCCACCCATAGTGTGCAGGAATTTTATTTTCTCTACATCTTTACCCGCACTTGTTATCTTTTGTCCCTTTAATAACTGTTGGTATCACTGGGATGAGGGAATATCTCATGGAGGGTTTAATTTATATTTTTTTGAAGATTAGTGATGTTGAGTGGATTTTTGTATGTTCTTTGGGCATTGGTACATCTTCTTTTGAGAACTGTCTATACCTTGTTTTTAATGAGATTACTCATTTTGCTATTGGGCTTTTAGGGTTTCTTAAATGTTTTAGCTAATATTCATTTTTAGATACATATTTTGAAAATATTTTTCTCACTCTCTTTTATCTGTTTACTCCATCACTTTTATTCTGGTGTAGAAGAAGTTTTCAGTTGGACAGACTCCAATTTGTTTATTTTTGCTTTAGGTTTCTTGCTTTTGGGATCTGTACATAACATCCTTTACCCATTCCAGTGTGCTACTAAATGTGAAACACAAAATGAAAAGACATTTTCTCAGGGAAATATAAGACCACAACTAGTAAAGTTGTTAGGCAAAATTACTGGATGAACAACTACAGCAAAAGTTGCAAAGTTAATGAATATTTAATTCCAAAGTATATAATATAATTCATAATACATCTAATAGCAACAGTGTGACCCTTGATATTGATTTCAAAAAATAATTTATTCATATCACACAATTCAAAGTCCAATAAAAAACAACATATGAAATAAATAATGAATCCCTTTAAAAGTACACCTATGTATGACAAAAAACTCATAATACATGGAACAAATTTCATAAATGTAAGTAAACACAATTAAAATTGTTTGTGAAAGATGTTTTATCCCATTAACAGCAAGCATTTCTTCCAGCGTGGACAACAAGCAAAGGTTAGTATCCACAAGATAGAGAGATAACTTAGGAGTCAATAAGAAAAGGTATCCTAAGTTTGTTCATTGGAATTTATACAGACAAATAATAGATATGTCTCAAAAGTATATGAGAAGTTGTTCTTGCTTGGTGGAAATCAAGGAAATGTAAAGCAAGAACTTTATAAATACATTTTTCATCCATCATTTTTATAAATGGTACTAAGTTTTAAGATGATTTATAATTTTATACTGTAAAGGAAACTCCCCTGCTCCCCAACCAGTCATCCAGCTGATGGTTCTTGTTGCAGTTTCAGCTTCTTTTGTCTCTTGTATAAACCAATCCCCAACTGACAAGCCATCTGCCTCTGTACTTGCTGCTTGCTTTTCCCATATAACCCTTAGACCACGAGCCATCAGGGCCTGACATTTTGGGACTGATCCCTGATCAATGCCTCCAAGTCAGGGTGTTGTTTTGGTGTTTCTGTGTGCCATAGCAATCTACCATTGGAATGGGAATAATAGAACAATTTTAGTGGCAATCTAGAACTATACACTAGCTTTTAAACGCTGACATATTATTGGGCTAGAAGTTCCATTTCTAGAATGTACTCTTCAAAAATGTTTGCACATAAGGGTTTGGAGTGTAGCTCAGGAGGAGAGCCCTTGTCTAGTGGCTTCCTGTGCAGGAAGCTCTGATTAGGTCCATAGGCCCCAAGCCTCACAAAATTCCATTGTATACATATGCCTAAAATTTAAAGGATAATCATTGCAGCACTGGTTACAGTGGGAAGAAGTGGACACAAAATAAAGAATAAATAAAAAATGATGTAGTCATTAAAACAGTGAGACTGTGTGGCAGCACGTATCTGTAATCCCAGCTCTTGATAGGCTGAGGCGGGAGGACCTCTGTGAGTTTGAGGCCAGCTGAACCACATAGTAAGACCCTGTCTTGAAAAATCAAAACCCAAAAATCTCATAAATTAGGGAATTTTGATAACAATAGGTGTCCTAGGTTAGTACATCATGGTCATTTAAATGGTCAGCACATAAGCAAATGTACACAAATAGCTGAAAGAATGGGAATGAATTCATTTGATGAATATTTGTGAATGTCCAAATCTGCCATTGGTTATCCCAGGTGCTGAATTTGTGGCTCTGGCAAAACAGGAAGCCAAGCACTATCCATTTGCCTTACCTCTATGCTGTTGCGTTGGGTGATGAAGGGTTTTCATTATCAGTCTAGTTGTTGTGTTGTAGAATATTTTGGTCAATATACATCCATGAATTCTCATGAATTTAAAATAAAATCATCTTTATAAATTTAAAATAAAGGCAAAAAAGAAGAGAAAAAGTCAATCCATATGCAATTTTTGTTTACTTGAAATTTAGGATTCTATTAGCATGAACTTCAACTAACCTGATATTTATATATTTAAATACTTTGTAGTCAGGTTTCTTGATGTATTTACAAGCAAGTAACTAAAAGAGAGTTTAAACACATGGAAATGTATAGGCTTAACACGCAGCTTGCTTTCATACATTACATTAGAGAAGTGATTTCAGACACATCCAGAAATTGCCATGGGAAGGGCCATGTGGATATTAGTAATTTTCAAAAAAAATCCTCTATTTCCTTAGCTGGTGCATAAATGGCAAGCAGAGGGTGATAGTTTAATTTGAGAAAGAGAGAGCTCAGAGAAGTAATTTAAAATAAATCATTTTAAGCAGATGCATATTCATTCAAAATAAGTAATTATACTCATGTTTATACAACATTTATAATTTATCTAGTTTTCAGAGTAATGTGCTCTATTACAGTATATAGTTAGTTTTATAGCCTATGTTCTGCAGAACATGGTGCTAGAGAACATAGAATTTTTGCTGCATTTCTGTTTTAGATTATACTTGTTATTAATATGAGCTATTTCAGTAAGTATAACTACTGAAATAGTAACTAGCAAGGAGACCCATAGCTCTTTTTTGTACATATTGAATTTGAGGTACACAAATTGTATATACACCTTTTATTGGTACAGATTTTGGTTTACTTGGTTGATTTCAAATAGAAATATGGAGGAGCTAATTTTTAGTAAGTTTAGGCTGCACATGGCAGGATATATCTGTAATCTCAGCATTCTGGAAGACTGAGATTGCAAATTCAAGTGCAGACTGGGCAACTCTATGAGAAACTCTCAAAACTAAAAAACAATAAGGCTGGGGAGATAGCTCGGCAATCTATGTGCCTGCCGGGCAAGCACAAGGACCTGAGTTTGATCCTGGTACTGCATGTCGTGCTGGCCCCAGAGCCTCAGCTGTGGTGGCACATGCCTGAAATCTCAGCACTGGGGAGGCTGAGATAGGAGGACCACTGTGAGTCTGAACTATGAAGAGAGACCTTGTATCAGATAACAGCAACAAATAAATGGCTGGTGGGATAGCTCAGTGGACTAAGCACCTGCTTCAGCAATTGCAGGGAACAGGGTTTGATCCCCAGTCCCACATGCTTTGCTGCCCTGCCTCCAGGGCACGCTGAGCCAGTAAGAAACCCTGGGCGGGGTGGCACACCAACGCTATAATCTCAGCACTGGGGAGGCTGAAAACAGGAGGATCACTATGAGTCCCAGCTGTGTAGTGAGATTCTGTACCAAATACATGAAATGTAAAGCAAAAACCAAAACAAAAAGAACAAACAAAAGACAGATACATTTAAAAGAGTTAGGGATGTAACTCAGCACAAAGGCCCTGGGTTTATCCTCAGTATCATCAGTCAACCAATAAAATGAATGAATATAGTAGGATTTAGAAGCCAGAAAAGTAGCCAGAATGTGATGACATTATTTGGGAATCTCTAGCACAAAAAATGGAAACTGCAGGTAAGAAAAGAACTGCAATGATGATCAAACCTTAGGAGACCACAAAGGTCACAACATGGGATGAGCAAGGCCATCCAGTGAAAGTGACCCAGTGTGGAAGCAAAGGTGTCCCTGGCAACAGCAAAGAGCACTCCAAGTGGTGAATTGAAACCTGCACTGGAGTAAGAAATGGATCTGCTGAACAATTAACATCCCTTGCAATGATTGCGTTCCCTGTCAAGATCTTTTTCTCAGCCTTAGAGTTATTTCTCAGATATATATGAGCTCAAGATACAACTGTATCCCTCAGAAATGGAACCCTGAGATATGGTTTATTGGTTTTGCTTAGAAACACTGTGTCACTCAGGAGCTAAGTCCTTGGTCAGTATCTTTGCAACTAGAGCTGAGAGGTGTGACTTGGCTGTCAACTGAATGCCCTCCTGTCCTGAATTTTTTTTTATCTGTCAGGGAGACATGATAACTTATACCTATTATATTATCTATCCAAGTGTATTTATTGTGTAAACCCATGTTTTGTTGGTACAGTCTTTGCGTTTCCTTGGTTGATTTCAAAATTGATTTGGTTATCTACTTTTGGGAGAGATTTTAAAAAACCTTTATTTTTAAATATGTTTACATTCATGGAACTAAGTGAACAAGAGCATTAATATTTTATGTGTACTGGCTTTTATAAATTAAAAGATTTCAAAATCTATTTTTAGATATGCTTCAGAATAGTTATTTTAATCATTCACTTTTTAATGTAAGACCTTTTTAAAAGAAGGTTTACATAATTCTTTTTGTGGGTGATTACATGGCTTCTACAACAGAAATGATCAAATTAATTTATGCTGCAGAGATTCTGTTGGTCTAAAAACATTGGTTGAATTTACATAAGTTTAGCAATGTGTGCATTAAAGCTGAATTTCCCCAGAATAAAGAGCTGATTTACCAGACCCTAAAACACACCAGGAGCTAAACACCACTTATCCAGTCAAATAAAAGGTATTTTTGAAGCAGCACAAAGGAAAAAGAATAGACAAATATTATGGTCCAGTGATTCTGATAAATACAAATGATCCAAACCTTCAACCCAGAAATCAAACCTAAGCAAGGCCTAGTTTTCCCTGCAGTCCCTGGAGAAGAAATTATGGAAATAATTACAATGCCAGAGAAAGACTTGGCAAATAAGAGTCTAGGTAGCTTCCCTGGCACAATCCTTGCAATGAAAGGGGAAAAAAAAAACCCTGTAGTGCCTCACACATGGCATAGGTGAGCGCTGGATGTTCTGACTGCTTCTCCCAGCCCTAACCCTTTGGCTGCGTGCCCACCACCAGGGCTGACACGTTTTTTCATGAAACAGAATGAGCTGATCTGAACCTAAGAGTCTATTTCTTCCCTAGATGCATGTGTACGGTTCCTATTAATTTTAATGAGAATTATGTTTGCACATTGAGGCAGGATAAATCTCTCTGGGAAGAATCTTGCCCTTGGAAGTACACTCACAATTTCCATTAAAGGAACAAAAGCCCACGGGAGCCGTACATGGGTGCCCGAGGGCAAAATGTGACCCTCTGCATCAAAAACAGGCACAAATCACCAGATCACTTTAGAACTTATAGATGCTGCAAACAGAAGAGGTAGTGAGCCTTTATCTCAGCCTGTGTGCAGGTAATGTGGGTTTCACAGCCATGCCTGCCTTTAATTTAGGGTTCTAGTGAAGCAGAAAGAAGTACTAAGCAGTGGAACCCAGTCTTTTGGTTCAGATATAGTGGAAGAGCATTAATGCATGTGGGGTGAGCCACAGCATTTAGTTTTTGGAAAAGAGATAATGTCATGGAAGATGAAGAGACAATTATGGAAATGATACTAATGAAGAAAGTGACCTACTTTCATACTGTTGCTTCCACAGGGAACATCAAGGATTATGGACAATTTAAGTCTTTTCATCAGTGAATCCTGTGTGAGAACTTTTTTAAGTGGCCCTAATATATAATGAATAATCTCAGGGCAGAGATCTGTTTGAAGGAGATATGATTGATGGTCTATCATTCCTAATTCACTGTTTATACTGGTAGCCGGCCTACTGGGAAAATACCTCATTCGTCAGGGTATTAGTGAATTCAACCAACGTGTGGCACCTTCATCTTAACAAACTAAAGGAGAAAAGCTAAGTGGGGGAAATTGACAACCATCTCTGATTCTATGATAATGCAATTAGGCTGCTCCTCTCCAGAGCTTTTGCTAATTCACAAAACAGCTTCAGTTGGCAGGTCATAAATATATGATCATTTTTCACACTTTGAAAAGTAATGATGCCTTGACATGAATCAATAAATCTTGGTAAAGTCCTTTATACTTTTATGTTCGGCATGCAAGTCAGTTTTAAAACTTGTGTGTATTAAATCTGACTTGCTATCCAGCCTGTGTTTACATAATCTAATTTAACAAAGTCTCAAATAAACGTGTAAATGAAGTGTTTATAGTAAGCACAAGGAAAGTTTCCCTTTCATTGAAAAAGTGTGATATGGTGCATCAAACTATTTTAATTTGCACCCTGGAATACCCATATTTGCAAATGTGCCACATACAGAGAGCTGTTGCTCCTAAAATTTGGTAGTTTCTATATTGAGATTTGCATGTTATGCTCAATAGCTGAATAGAAAAAAACTCTACTACATATGACACAGCGTGTGATGCATTATTTATCTGAAATGAATTTGCTGCAAAACATCCAGAAAAACATCTACAGCTATCTCCTTGGCTCCTCCCTAAAAAAGAGTTTTTTGCTCATCTTTCTAAAACAATTGCAGAAAAATATGTAGTGAACACATATGCAAGCATTAAGTGACACATATACACAGCAGCACAACGTTTTTCTAACAATCATCGTTCCATGGGCTCTACAGGGAATAGAGAGATGGACAGGCTAATGAATACAGCACGTAGCAATACAGCAAGTTGAGGTTTGCTTAAGAGTGAATTATCAAACAGCTACAAATTGCCAATTTAAAGAGGTTATACTACACAGTACATAGCATTTTATTTTTTATTCCTGGAATGGTTGACAATTTTACTGGATGAGAACTGAAATGATGCTAAATCATAAATGTACCTGCTGTGCTGTCATTCCCATTAAACTCCCTCTTTGTTTTGTTTATTCACTGTTCGTGGTTGCAAAAAATGATGTGCTTTATGACAGGGTGGACAGAGCAGCATTTTCATTGAAACCTAGATGACAATGTATCTTTATATTAAAAATGAAGCAATTGTGGCTGAGCACATGAGTCTTTCACAGTCATTTGAAATTGTTGATGAAAATAAACAGTGCATAGAAAATTGTTTTTGAAGTGTTTGTGCCTTGTGCGTAATCTCCATTATTTGATATTTGCTATGATGTGTAATTGATATGATATACTATCTATAAATAGATTGTGTCTTCACAATATGCCATCAAAGGAGAGATGGAACATCGATTCCGTTGATTGAAATTTCCATTTCATCTTGAGCTCTGTAAATCTAGCCTTAAGCATACATATTCCCTATAGGCGCGATGAGACTAAGCAAAAGTAGGCAGTGCTTAACACATTGCAGGTTCTCAATACCTTTCATTCTTCAAAACCAATTATCAAATCACAAACCATCTCGTAAGGACCAGGAAGCCATTCCGAGAATGCGCTTCACATATTCACAAAGGGGCACCACGTGTTACTTAACAACATATATTATAGAAGGATTTATATTCCTCAGTTTCACGCGTGGCACAATCCATGTGGCCCCTTTGCATTTCTTAGGATACAGGATTCTGGTTTGTTTTCCAGGTAAAATACGCAGTTCTCTCCAAAATCAAATTTCCTTGAAAACGGGGTGTGAAAACTGGTGTGAAACAACCTCTCAAATTATTGGACCCGATGCTGTATGCTGGCCTCTCATTCTGTCTGTGAGTCTGGCAGCAGGCTGCCATTTCTTTTATGAAGGCTCTTGCAAGCAAAATATTTGGATTAATGATATAATTTAGTGACAATTTAGTGACAGTAGGTCTAACCTCAGCTGAGTGACAATAGAATTGAAAAAGTAAACCAGTGGGATAGACGAGACAGTGGCTGTTGGAGCAGCAGCAGGGAGGCTGTAGGGGTCACTCTGATTGGCATTGTCACTTTCCCCATTCATCAAGCGAGGCCAGACTTCTCGAATCATTGACCAGATGGGGCAGCTCGTCAGTTTAAACACCTGATATGAAGCCATCCGTCATCCGATAACACGATCGCTGGGCTGCAGCTGGCCGGGTGCTCTGCAGCCCGAGTGCACACGTGATGGACTCTAGCCAGGGCGGCAGGCTTCGCGGGCTGCCCTCCCTTGATAGGATTTGCAGTCCTCCACTGGACCATGGAACAGGTGGAGGCTGAGAGAGAATGAAAAAATTACCATGTGTTGCAGGGATTAGAGCCTTGCACACTCACCACTCCACTTGAATACCAATCAAAGCCAGGCAACTGACCTGAAGTCAGACCAACTTGAGGCCTGGCGGAAGAACAGAGAAGTAGAAGAAATGCAAAATCAGCTGGAAAGCCCAGTTTCCTGTCCTGAGGACAACTTTTTACATTCAGTGCCTATCTACATTTTTTAAAATCTGAAACCAAATGTGATGTTTCTCTAACTCCCAAATTTCTTTCTTTCTTTCTTTCTTTCTTTCTTTCTTTCTTTCTTTCTTTCTTTCTTTCTTTCTTTCTTTCTTTCTTTCTTTCTTTCTTTCTTTCTTTCTTTCTTTCTTTCTTTCTCTCTCTCTCTCTCTCTTTTCTTTCTTTCTTTCTTTCTTTCTTTCTTTCTTTCTTTCTTTCTTTCTTTCTCTCTCTCTTTCTTTTTCTTTCTCTTTCTTTCTTTTTCTTTCTTTCCATTTTTTTGAAGAAATAAGCAAAGCATCTTGAGTATTTTTAAAGCAGGGAGGGGGAAAAAGTAATCTCCAGGGAATCATCACAAATCCTGTTATTTTATGCTCACCATGGAGAAAAACTAATGCAACAAAGAGAATCAGACAAAGAGACAAATTATGCGCACTTAAACTGAAAGTGTTTATTGCCATGTGAAATATAATTATGCTGATTTAAAATGTTCACTGCTTAGACAGTCTAGAGCTTATTGGAATAAGGGCTAACCTTTCACAGCAGAACAAGGCTTTTACTGAATTGCACAGTAGTAAGAAAGTGGGGCTGTGCTGAAGGGTGGCTTCATTTCTTACCCGGGTGGACCGTTTTATTCATCAAAATTAAAATCCCTCAATTGGAGAGTCCATAACTGAGATAACAAGTTAACTAGTAAAGACTTAATCCTCTTATGTCTTTAGTGGAATAACATAAAGAAGTTTATTCTGCTTAGCAATAAGACCCTTATTGTCATAACTTCCCGTGAACTAGCATGTCTGCCAATCTTTCCCAACATTAGACAAGGTCTTTCTCATTCTCGTTCTTGTTCTCTGTCGCAGATGAGTGATCTGGTGTCTCCACTCCAAGTGACATGGGTCTCTAGGGAATCTCTCTATGGATTTGACTCTGTGGCTGTGGGAGAGTGGCGCCGAGCCTGGTCCAGATTTCTAGCATCCACGTTCTTCCCTTTGCAGCCCTTTCCCAGGGACACGTACAGTAATATGTTTCTGTTCCTTCTTAGATGGAAGCTTTGAGTGATTATGAAGAAAAGTAAACATAGAACAAAATTCCCAGTCACCTCATGGGTAGATGGCGTGGTCTTTCTCCCCTTTCTTCAACCATTTTTCTTTCTTTTTTTTTTTTTTTTTTTTTTTTTTTTTTTGAGACAGGGTCTCACTATGCAGTTCAGGTTGGCCTTAAGCTCACTTTGTAGCTCAGACTGGTCTTGAATTCACAGCAATCCTCCTGCCTCAGCCTCCCGAGTGCTAGGATTACAGGCATGTGTCACCACACCCAGCTCTTCAACCACTTTCCATGTGTGAGTGTTCAGTCTGTGTGTGGAGTTGCTCCTGCCCACAGTAGTACATCTTCAATTGCTTTTTGTCCTCTTCCCCCCCCTCTCCTGCCCCTTTTGATCCCCTTTTCCTCTTTCAAAAGACCTCCCTCCCTTCTTCCTTTTGTCTTTTGTTTTGCCCTTTGTACGTTGAGGTTCTCCTATAAGAGAAATCAATACTTCAGCTTGTGTGTCTGTTCAATTTCACTTAATGTGATGGCACCAAGATAAATCCATTTTCTTATGAATGATTCAAGTGTATCTTTCTTTAAGGCCAGAGTAGAGCTCCATTCTGTCTTTATTCATTTTTATAATTAAATTTTATATCCACCTGGGTGTGGGGGTGCACGCTTGTAACCCCAGCACTCAGGAGACCAATGCAGAATTGCCATGAGTTGGAGGTCAGTCTGGGCTACGTAGTGAGTTCAAGGCCGGCCTGAGCTACAAAGCAAGATCCTGTCTCAAACAGACAAAAGACTGAAAAAAAAAAAAAAAAAAAAAAAAAAAAGGAAAAGAAAAAATAATTGCTTAATAGTTAACATTTAATGCTGTGAAGCTATTGAGAATAGTGCAAAATGGGAAAATGAATAAAATTTAAAGATATATATAGAGATTAAGGTGGAGAAGAACTAGACCTCAGAAGTTATAGCCACCCACATTCAGATTTAGCCTGGCTGAGCTTCTTGGGACATTTCAGGGCCATTACTTAGCTCCCAGAACAAAAGGTTTAATTTTTGCAGTGTGATTATTCAATATTTTTCATTACCTAATGTTATTTTTTAAAAGTAAGCATGGTATCACATTTAAATAGTATGGTGCTTGACACACAGTAGTTATATCTATTAGTAGAAATTATTATATTGCTCTATAAATATTCAAACAATGAGGAAACAATTTATTCATACTAGGAAGGGAAAATGTTTTCACTTTAGTCCAGGAGCATCTGTGAACTTACATTGTGACCATTGCCATGCCAAGAATTAGAGAGAAAGACACGTGGAAGTCACAGTCCTTCTTCAGAAACCTCGGCCAGACTAGTTAAGGTTGCACACAAAAGTTTTTGTCAATGCATAAAATTCAAATACCTACCAAAACACAATGATTGTCCCTAAATAACTACATTTAGCACCAGTCACAGACAGACTTGAGATAGCACCTGAATTTCCTACTTCCCTTCACTTACCTTTTTTTCTTTTTGAGATAGGATTTCACTATGTACTCCAGGCTGACCTTGACCTTGTGCCAGTCCTCCTGCCTTAGCATCCTGAGTGCTGGGATTACTAGCATGGGCCTCATGCCCAGGACCCACTTTTTTTTTTTTTCTTTTTGACACAGGATCTCATTATATAGTTCAGAGTTTATATAGTTCAGATTACTCATTTTGTAATCCAGGCAGGTCTTGAAGTTGCAGAGATTGCCTGCCTCAGCCTACCGATTGCTGGAATTACAGGCTTGTGCCACCACACCTGGCTTGACTTCTGTTATGTTAAAGGTTATACCAGTTATTATTGAATGTAATTCAGAAACTTTTCCCATTATATTGATCTAACATAAAATTGGGGCACCACCACTTTGATTAATGATAAGTATTTTCACACTTTAGAATATATTTAGGGTGGAGAAATTTAGTGATTTAAGGAATGTATTCTTAGCCTGGGCACAGTGATACATGCCTGTGCTGTACAATGGAAATGCTGGACGACAGGTGAGGATGCAGATCTGCAGCTTAGATCCAGAAGAAAAATTCCTTTCTGGGAAGTTGTAGAGGAAAGTCAAACTCACTGCCTGAGACAGGCAAAGATAAGAGAGGGCCAAAGAAAGAGAGGCAGAGAGAGATTAAAAAAACAAAACAGACAAACAAACAAACAAAAAAACCCACCAAAGATCAGCTCCACACCCAGCACAATTTCCATGGCAAACTTGGCAGGAGCACATAGCCCATTTTGGGCACTATCACAGAACTGTAACCAGCGGGGTATTTTAGTGCTCTTATTCTTCCCTGTTTGCTCTGTTATTCTTGTTGGACATCATCTTATTTTGTTTTGCATTCAGTGATTATTTTTGTTTTTGAGGTTTCTTTTCTTATTTCCCCTGTTCTCTCCTCTGGTTTCTTTTCTTTTTTGTTCTCCTCTTTCTTTCTTCACCATTTAGCTTTCTCTCTCTCTCTCTTTTTGACAGGTCTCACTGTGCAGTTCAGGCCAAACTTGACCTCACTTTTTTTTTTTTTCAATTTTTATTACTTTTAATAAGAAAGAAATAGCAACGAGATAGTTTCAAAATGGGTTGGTAGGACTGTTGCATAATTAATATATTGCATATTGTTGTCTTCATAGTAGTCATTCAGAGTACAAGATGCAGACATGATATCCTTTTTTTTAATTTTGTACTTTTTATTATTATTTTTAAAGAATACAAAATAGCGATAGAAGAAAACAGCATTATATATGGTACAAGATTTCACTAAACAAAGTAATAGGAATCCAACAATGGTTGCTGTATTACATGATGCTATGTGCAAATTAGTTTTTCAGATTACCAGATATAAATGTATAAGTTTTGTTTAAAAAAACAATAACTAAGGAGTTATAAGAAATTCAAGAGAGGAAAAAAAATTGGAGTAAAAACAAAAATTGTAAGCATTAACTGCTCCTTTTTTATATTCATGTAATTAGAATTCTCAAAGTTGAAAGGAGTAGGCAATAAACATTTAAAGATTTAAAACTTCTGAATTTAGTTAAACTTATAGTACCACATTTCCAAGAAAAATGAACATTTTGCACAAGAAATTTAAATAAAATCATACCAAGATATACAAAATGAAATTATCCAAAACTTCTCGTAAAGAAAAAAATGATTAAAGCATATACATTAAAAATATTAGCTATGGAAGAACAAAGTTAAATAGCATCTTATTCCACATTAGAAAGAAAAAAAAAAGGACCATGTGTGTAAGAAACTAGACTAATTAAAGGACAGAAAGAAAAATGAAAGATCTATTCTCTTTGAATTTTATACTTAGCAAACATGCTTTTGAAAACTAAAAGTAAAATATTTTCTAGTTATACAAACTTGAAATATTTTAATACGTCTAGGCATACACAGCATATAGGAAATAACAAAGAGCATAATTCAAAAAGCAAGAGAAGTTGCAGTATGCTCCTGGATGAACAATAAAGAGCTCTCAAATTGATAGTTATTCAGGACTATATAAAATATATTAGATGAACACTTATTTAAAAGTGTTTGAGGATTTCTATGAAACAGTACCAATCTTATATAGGGTTATGTATGTATTTTTTCCCCATATATATGTGTGTGTATGTGTGTATAAAGGACAGGGAAGAAGTAATATAAAGTCAACAGAAAATGGAAATATACTTTTTAAAGTTTCTAACACTAGGAGTAGATATCATACAATGTCTTTTAGATAAATTGTAATTCAAAGATATAGTATAAATCTTAAAATGAAAATTAAGATTAAGCAATTTTCAGAAAATACTGATTAATTAAAAATTAAATGTTTCAAAACAATTGAATGAAGAAAAAGTTTTCATGATAGTAAAGAAGTACTAAGAATAAAACAAGATAAATCTGAAATGACAATAAATGACCATCACTTCTGACATTTTGGGGATAGGATATCGCACAAAGTTCTACTGTGTTGTGGACATGGATAATGACCATGACACTTACTGGTGGTGGCCAGGTGTCGCTTGTGGGACTGAGCTACAGCTATTCCCTTGAAATCCACCCTGTAGACCCATATGGAATCATGACCCATAGGGTGCAAGAGAATTCCATTTGTAGAGTGTGCTGATGGAAATATTTTGCTGCTGTTTACAAAAGAATAACTGAAAGACTGCTTTTGTATATCTCTTATTCTCCTGTGTTTAATTGTCTGCCCTATTTGGTGGCTTCTTTCCATTCTCATTCATGGGGTTGTGATCATTTTGCTCCCTCTCTAGAACATCATTTAGTAGTCTGCATGTAGGCTTGGCTTTGTCATCATGAAATTCTTTAGTTGCTCTTTGTCATGGGATGATAGCTTGTCTAAACAATATTAGTACAAATATTTCTTCCCATTGAACCAAGAGTATATCTATCCTTACTATTTTTTTTTGACAATTGGTGAATTGCA
>PVKA01029968.1:0-27771 GCA_004027165.1 Ctenomys sociabilis
TTTTTTTTTTTTTTTGGTATTTTTTTTAGAGAAGGGTCTACAGGATGTTCAAGGTCTCACTACTAGATGGAACTAGCAGCGATCCACCTGTTTACAGCCTCCCAAGAGCTGGGGTTACAGGCACGCGCCACTACACCCAGTCTCAATCTCCATCTTAGCACACCCCGGGGGAGGGGCTGGCACTGCAGGCCCAGGAATCAAACTCCAGGCCCTTGGGACTGCTTGCAGGTGCTTTAATCCACTGAGTTATTTGTACATGTACTTTTCAAAGCAACCCCATAAGACCCAAACCCTTCCCTTGTGGAAGCTAACATTATAGGGGAAAATACAGCTTCATTAGTAAGACCCATGAATACACCACACCTGTACGGATTAATTAATTACCTGAGCTCTGTGTGACACCCACGTAGCCCAAGGTGGACCTAGTCTGACCACCTTTCCTTCTCAGAAAGACGCAGGATGTGCTTATCACACCTTTTTGGGGGAGAAGCTGAGGCAAGGTCTCACAGATAACAGAATTACAGCTGGCGTGTAGGTGATTTTCCTATGCAGCACTCTGCTGGTTTTTGTAGGCCTAGGGATTGAACCTCGGCTTCTGCTGTAAGCTGTGTTCTTTGCCCTTTTTTATTTTGAAGCAGGTCTTGCTAAGTCATCAAAATTTCAGGCTGGACTCAAACTTGTGATCCCTTGCCTCAGCCTCCCAGAGTGTGAGGATTATAGGCGTGTACCATCATACCCACTAAGTTTTAAATAGAATATTATTTAAGTAGAATATTATAATTATTATGGAAACCTTTCACCTCCCATAGAAATACAAATCAAACTATCCCAGCCCTCTAAGTATAGATAACTTGCATTTTCACAAAACAAAAGGGTCACCATTTCAGTCCCTCAGCTAGTGTTTCTGGGTAACTTCTACTTGGTCAGGCATGAGTGAGCTGGTCTGGTGGCTTAGGCAGGGTTCACGAGTGGAGGGTGTGAGGCAGGTCAGAGGACAGAGAGATCCAGTGATCAGTGGTAGAAGGGGATGGAAGGCCAGGGCAGGGATGGGCTCACTGGGGGGCTGCACGACTAGGGGACTCCTGAGCTGAAACCTAACTGATGAGACTACACCAGAGAGCCCTGCGCTGAGGTGAGGCAGAGGGGAGTGCCTTCCCTGGGGGCTGCTGCCAGGAGAGTAAGGTTGATTGGAAGGTGGGGGAGGAAAGTGCTCTAAGGAGCAAGAAGCCTGGCCCACAGCTGCCGCCCACCTGCCGGGTGTGCCTGTGGGTGCCTGTGGTGGACCTTGTCATGCGTAGTGAGGTGTGAGCACTGCGGATCTGGGGGCCCAGACCAAAGGCAGGGCACCCTCTCTGGGGAGCCCACAGCGGCTCCTAGCTGGCCAGACCCTTAGTGCAGGCTTCAGCCTGGAGGCTGGGCCAGAGCACAGGGTGGGCAACGCTTTCCACAGCAGGCCACAGTGTTCGTGGGCAATCCAGGCCCTGCTAAATTCAACACTTTACATGTTAGGAATCAGAACAAGTACATGAGAAAACCCCAGATTACTGCAATGAGTGCCTCTGGGAGCCTAGAGACTCCTACAGATCATCTCCAAGGTGGTACTGAGGACTGAATCTAGGCCTGTGGGGCCTTGACCCTGAGCTAAAGCCCAGCTTTGCTTTCTTTTCTCCCTCTCCCACCTTTCTCCACCTCACCCCTCACCTCCCCTTTCCCTTCCCAGTCTCATTTACTCAGTTGCTTGGGCTCAAACTTGCCATCCTCCCTCCTCAGCTTGCCAGAGTGATGTATCTCAAGTGTGTACGCAGCCTCCAAGGGGCCCTTCTGACAGGGGCACACAAGGAGCAAGGGACAAGGGGAAGACTTTTGGCTATATACTCAGTTGTGCCTTTCGATGAAGTTTTTAACATCTCATATGCTCCTGACTCACCCTACTCCAGAAAGCCACAGTTATGTGAATAAACAAAGACGCATGCTCCCATCAGGCTGCGTTGGAATCGGGGCATTGTCTCTCTGTATCTTAAGCTGGTTACATTTTTTTCTGTTTGGGGCTTGAGCATGCTTTTCATTGTTGCAACTCTCCAAAGCTTAGGAGGACAAACCCTGACCCAAGTCCTTTTGTGAAGCAGAATCTTTTTGGCTGAAAGTGGGATGAATGGAGAAGTCAAGCCTCATTGCTTACACCCCACGTTTAATCCACGACATCCTTTAAAGGTTGTTTTTATGGTGGCTATTTAGGAGAACTCTATGAAATCATCCCTCAGACCTCCTTTAGTTAAAGTGATTTATTCTGGGGGAACCAGATGTCTGAGGAGGCTGATAAGGCATGAAAAGCTACATTCTGGGCTGTTTGTTTTCCAAGGGTGTGCGAAGCTATGACGACAAATATAAGGCCCACACTACTCCATCTTTCTGACATGCCTGCGACTGATATTTTTTTTATCAGTTACTTGAAAACACACACGGGAAGAAAATTAAATAATAAGCCCTAAACGTGTGCCCAGTTCAAGAAGTCAATTTAGATTTAGATTGCAAGTCTGCCCTTTGTCTTGAAACATTTCTAACAAAAGCTCTTTCTTTCTCTGACACACACACACACACACACACATACACACCCCTATTTAGGAAGGTTCCTAAAGGATTGAGTCTGGGAAAAAACTATGCTTTGCCTTTTTTTTTTGTATTTTAGTTCAGGGTCTACAAGGACCACAGGGTCTCACCACAGATTGGACTAGTGATTCTCCTGTTTTCAGCTTCCCAAGAGCTGGGATTACAGGCACGCGCCACCATGTCCAGTCTCAATGAGTGTCTCAGGGTGCCCTGTGGGCAGGGCAGGCATGGTAGACCTGGGATAGAACCACCCACCTGTGTGTCAGCCTAACAGATGCTTTAATCAGCCGAGCTTGCTTTGCCCTTTTGACTGGGATAAGTCATATAGTTGCTATTTGCCTATTTTTAAGTTCTTGCCCTTATTGAGCCAGTTAGGTGGGTTCTGGTGAGGATGCAGGAACAGCTAAATCATTTGTTTGGCTATCTCCAGATAGTTAAAAGTATTCAGTAAAAATTCAGGTATGTCGTAGAATACGCTATTAAGGCAAAATACAGAAAGAACGGCCCTGTCTGATTCCTGATTTCCTTCCTGCAACCCAGGTGCTGCTGCAGCTGATACTCCAAGAACTGCTGCTGGGGTCCAAGGTCACACCCAGGCCCTGCACGGCAGCCACACACTGCCACAGAGGTGGTTCAAACTAGCACTGCGAAGGCCCCAGTCCACCCCTGTGGCTGGAGTCTGCACAGCCCAGGGCATAGCTGGGCAATAACTGACTTGCCAGCTATGACCTTTCTTCTGCCTGCTTGTGATGCTCTGAGTTTTCTTCCCTGACCCTGAGCTGTACCATTTCCTCCACAAGTTTCAAACCAAAGTCCCCTACCAATGCCACATGGAGGTGCCACTTGGCCATCCAGTGGGAACAGCAACTTGTGAATAGCTTCTCTCATCTTGCAGTACAAGAACTAAAAAGAAAGCAGTCTTTCAGAATTCTGATAGAAAGTTCATGGTCCTTCTGAACTAAATTTCACTTTTGATTTCTTTCTCTCTTTGCTTTTTTGAGACAAGATCTCAGTAGCCTTGAACTAGGTGATGTAACCAGGCTGGCCTTGCACTCACAGCGATCCTCTTGTCTGAAGTGAGTGCCGGGATACAGGTGTGCACTGCCACATCCATTCTTTTGATTTCTAGTGCTAGAAATAGAAAACAGTAGTGGATCCCCTGGTGAGACAGAAGGTCAGCTCTCTGGCTTTAAAGCTTTGGATATAGGATTGCAGTAAGTTAGCCTAGACCTCTGTACACATCATGCAGACCGCCGGGCCATGTCATCAGCTGGACGGCCACATCTGCCGGCAGGTGGCTTTTTCTTTTTTAAATGTGTGATTTAACGCATACTTAGGAAAATCCTCTTCAGTAGTACAGTGTGTCTTCCTTGCATTTTTAAATGTGAGCTGAGGGCTCTGCTGGCTCCATGCCCTAACTAAGAAGGTCCACTATGCGCAAGGCGCTGTCTATAGACTAAGACCGATGTTGAAACATTTAAGTTTTTTTCTTTTTTCCTTCTTTTTTAAAATGTATTTAGTACAGGGTCCACATGGTCTCACTATGTAGATCTGACTCATAGCGATCCTCCTGTTTTCAGCTTCCCAAGCTCTGGGATTACAGGCATGTGCCACCACACCCAGTCTCATTCAACATATCTGTGTATCCCTGGGGTGGAGCTGGCACCAAATGCTGGGGATGAAACCCTGGCCCCTGTGTCTGCCTAAGTAGGTGCTTTTTGTGCTTTAAATCTGTTGAGCTATTTGCTCTGCCAAGAAGACTTGAGTTATTAAGACACAAGGGTTCGTGAGGTGAGGGACATATAATCAGTGACACAGCTTACATCTGCTTCTCCACCTGACACATTTCTCCTAGGACTTAGTCTGCAAGAACTGAAGCAGCTTCTACCATGTGCTGCATGGCTCAGAGCTTTGCAAACATCAGTGTGCTTAGACTGCACAGTGCCTTTGCTGATCCCGGTCTTAATGAGGAAGCTGAGGCAAGGGGAACATTGCAAGCCATTTCCTTGGAGGCCATTGCCAACCTACAGATGGATGTTTGTAAGGTTAGAAAATTCACACGTGATTGAATTGTAGAAGTTCTTCACCTATGGTTAGTATTAACCACTTGTTATATATTGATTTGCAAATAATTTCTTTCTATAGGCTGCTTTTTTGCTGTACTGTATCTTTTGATGTACAAAAGTCTTAAACTTTTATGTAGTTTATCTATTTTTACTTTTCTTGATTCTGCTTTTGGTGTCATCTCCAGTAAATCACTGCAAATCCAATGTCATAAAGGTTTTCCTTCATGTTTTCTTCTAAGGGTTTTAGGTCTTATATTAAAGTGTATTATCTATTGTGAGTTAGTTTTGCATATAGATTGAGGTAATAATTCAATTTCATTTTTTGCATGTGGATATAAAGCTTTTCCTATGCCATTTGTTCAAATTACTGTCTTTTCTCCCAGGAATGGTCTTGGAAACCATGATTTGTTCTCTCTTTCTCACTAATGTGCAAACTCCTAAAGGATATTAATCAGGTTGATTTAACTGAGTACATATTGTATCTTTGATACCTAGCATACAATAAATGCTCAGTGAAGTTTTACTAAATGAGAAAATAACTGCTGAAAAAAGATTTAGCACAATGACTTACACTATACAGAACTTTGTTAAGCAGATACTGTTGTTAAAACAAAAAACAAAACAGAATGAGTCCTGTAAGTCCTTTTGGGGCCAGGGAGATGGCTCAGTGGAAGAAGTGTTTCACTGGAAAGTGCAAGGGCCTGAGTTCAATCCCCGGTTCCACCAAACAAAGAAAACAAAACAAAAAACAGATACTGTTGTTATTGTTATTTAACCCATCTATTTTTTATCTGGGCAAATTTTGTTCAATATGAAAATAAGACTTAAGGGAACAGAAGAAAATCAATAGCAGGGTATGTGTTGCTTCAGACTTTGAGACTTGACAGAGTGAGTCCATGTGTTGATCCCATTTCTTTCTAATTCTATGACCTTTGACAAATTATTCAATCTCTCTACAAGTCTCAGTTTTCTCATCTATAAAATGAATGTGATAAGAAACTTATGAGGTTGTTATGTGAATTGACTATTATGTGGATTGACTAAAATATGTGTACTACCTTGGCATAGTGTCTGGGCATTTATAATAAGCCCTCAATAAATGGCCCTTCTGTTGTTTCTTCACAGAAAAAAAAAAAAAAAAAAGAAAAAGAAAATTCACACGTGAAACTAATGTTCATCTTTTTCTTGAAAAGCTGGCAGACTGGGTGGCTTTGGGGCAGCAGTTCTGCATGGAGACCACTGGCTGGGACCTGTAGGCAAGAGGGAGACTGGTGGGAAGGTGCCCCGAGGCCATGGACCCCAGGTATAGTTCCTGCCTGACTCACCCACACACACTTCAGACCGCTCTCTGGGTTCCGAGATCTCTCGGGTTGTGGCTCTTATGTTCCAAGTGGCTAGAGTTCACTGGAGGTGGCAGATCATTGGTAGGAGTAGTGGGATGGGTAGTGCTGGAGAACTGAAGAACTGGTGTTTGTTGAATGAAGAATGAATGAATGAATGAATGGTGTTTCTGGACCAGGGTTCAGATTGGCTGGAAGGCCAGGAAAAACAGGAAGAGATGCCTTCACGTGGCTGCTTGTGCTGGGCCTCTGAGCCCAGGCTCCTGGGTGCAAGCCTTCTCTTACTGGGGGCTGCACACTTATCTCTGAGCTCCGTGGTCCTCATCTGTAAAACAGAGACAGGGCAAGCAGCTGCTCCACTATGTACCTCCACGAATTAAGTAGGACATAAAGTTGTTGGCACAACAAGGTGTTCAACAACATGAGCTCTGAAAAGTCCTATATAAATGAACATGCTGGGGCAGCTTACTTTCCAGGCCCCTTCTGTCCCTCTTAGACAGAAGCTTTGTTTGAATTAATTCTTCCTACTCTTAAAAAAAAAAAAATACACCTGTTATAACATGTGAATGAAAGCCAGCAATTGAACTCATGGTAATATATCAATCTCATGTTCCTGGTCTCAGTAGGGGCCATATCAGTATATTTATATGTGTTTGTAAAGCCTGGAAGTACAGATTTCATTTTAGGTTTTTTGTTTTTTCTTTCTTTCTTCCTTTTAAAACCAGGAATTTAACTCAGGACTTTGCATTTGCCAGGCAGGTTCTTGAGCCACTGAGATATCTACCAAGCCCCAGATTTTGTTTTGAAAGAGTCCTCACCTCCTCATAAAGGTTTAGGTCTGACAGAATCTAGAGGGGTCCTGACTTGGAGGAAAGCTCCCACTCTGAGCTCCAGCCTTCCCTCTCCTTTCTTTGGACTGGAGTTCAGGGGCACCTGGCCTGCCATGCTGAGTGTGGGCCCCTGGATTTGGGGCTAGATTGGCTCCAGACAGCTTAGTTGTGCACACTTGTATGTCTTCCCTTGCCAGCCTTGGCCCTCCCGCCTCATGCATAAGGTGGGAATTAGTGCAGATGTTACACAGCTAGCCCTGGCCGACTCTTTGGAAACAGCCGCTTACTTTAGAGCAACCGGCCCAGCCCTGATCATGACCGCTTCCCCGTGCACACTGTGAACGCGGCAGAGCTTGCATGTAGCCGCTCTCCTGTTGTCATTTTTCAGGGGAGTAGGAGGGAGGACTGAGAAGCGAACCCAGACCTTTGCACTGGGCTATGTCCCCGGCCCATTTTGCATTCTTTATCGTGAGACAGGGTCTCACTAGGTGGCCTGGTCTGGGCCAAAATTATGATCTCCTGCCTCAACATTCCCCAGTACTGGAATTACAGGCCTGTCCACCTGGCTTATCTTATTTTAAACATGGGGCTGGAATCCCACCAGCTCTTGCTTCCAAACCTGTCGACCTCCGGAGCCAAAGGACAATGCCCCTCACACCACAATAGTGGCTGTCTACTCAGGTGATGACAGCATAACGTGACCAGAACACGGGACTGGAGCTCTATGGGGGCACCAGCCCCAGTTAAGTGGTTGTTGAATACTCCAGCCACTGGAGTAAGCAGCAAGTTCAACTAGAGACCTTTCAGTGCTGCTCTTCCCCTCCCTCAGGCCCAGACCACACAGTGTCCCTCCGTTCTGGGGAGCAGCTGAACTTCTAAGAACAAGTGCTCACCACAGAGCTGACAAAACCTGGTTACTAGCTCAGCTGTGCCACTCGCGAGCTTCATGGCTCTGAGAAATTGTTCAAATTTTCTCAGTCTGTTACTTCATCTATAAATTGAGGATAATAATAGCAAAGTCATGCAAATTATGTATATACAGCTCTTAGCACAGTGCTTGGTGCCTAGTGAGTGCTCAATATAGTAAGTGCCTGCTGCCAGTACCCATGACCTGCACACTTGGCATTAGACTGCATGCGTGTGTGTGCACATGCATCCATTACATATGCATTCAAATGTTTGCTGCAGTGTGAGGTCTATTCAGGTTTCTGGATTCTCAGTTCAGTTTTGCTAAATAACATTTCTCTAGGTAGTTATTAACTTTTTTTGGCATGATTTTTTTTTTTTTTTGGCATGAAGTTTTATGGTACTAAATTTCTTTTCTTTTTTTGGCAGAATCGGGGATTGAACGCAAGCCCTTGCACTTGCCAGGGAAGCACTTATTCTACTGAGCCATCTCCCCAATGGTACTAAATTTCAACTGTTACTCTTGTCAGTAGCTGTAGTTAAGCCATCTTCTTATCCTTAATATTTAAAATTATGTTTCTGGGCTTGGGAGATAGCTCAGTAGAACAAGCGCAGGGTCCTGAGTTCAATCCCCGGTACTGCAAAAAAAAAAACAAAAAAAAAAAAAGGAAAATAAAATTATGTTTCTAAAATTTGTTTTCAATTTTTATTATTAGTCTTTTGAAGGGGCCCGGGAGATGGCTCAGTAGAATAAGCACTTGCCTGGCAAGGTCAAGGGCCTGAGTTCAATCCCAGGCTCTGGAAAAAAATAAAAAAAAATTAGTTTTTTTAAACAATAAATTTTGGCTATGATAGTTTTTGTCCTGTCAAATCTTTGTTTTCTATCTTATTTGCGGTATACCTGGGATTGAACTTAGGACCCTGTGCTTGCCAGGCAAGCACTTATTCTCCTGAGCTATCTCCCCAGGCCCAAAAGTAGAGAATGACTTTTTTTTGGCTGGCTCAGGCTGCCTTAAGGGCGGGTCTGGTAATGCAGAGGGAGGTGGGGATAGAATGGAAGTATCCTGTGTCTGACTTCATTTGCATGAGCAGGTGCTTAAATAATGGCTAACCAGCAGGCCCCTTCTATTTGATTTTTTAAAATGACTGTTACTGCTCTCTTCCATTTGTTTTGCTTGGATTATTCCATTTCTTTTCTTACTCAATACCTTGTAGTTTATAAGAAGAATTAAAAAGAATTATAATGTAGCCAAGCCAATAATAACCACCTCACAGGAATATGATGCAGTGTGTTTACCAAAGTGGTTAGTGTATAGTAAGTACTTGATAAACTATTATTGCTAGCTTCAAGACTCAGTTTTATCATCATCTCTAAAATGGGTCCATGGGAGGATTAAATGAGATGGTTTGGGTAAAGTGCTTGGCTGACATGTGTCACTTGGATCAGAATTATTTCCCAGGTGTACAATGTACCATCCATTGCAAGTTATGGCATTATCACAGGTGTACACCACGAACAAGAGCCTCTGGTCTCTCAAGGGTCCTAAGGCCAGCTATTAGAATCCGTGCAGAACACAGGGTAGGAAGGGCTTTGTTGAACTATTATTCAGAATTCTGAGATGGTGGCCACTGGTGCCTTAAACCACCACGAGATCCTTTGGAATTCAGAATCCTGGCAGCAAATGTTGGCCCTGGCCACTCCCAAGGTCTCCTAGGTGGCAAATTGGTGTTAGGACATGGAGAGAGATTTTTATAAAGGCCTCTTTACAAATGTTCATGTACTACCCCAATTCCAGGAACCTCTAAGGGCTGTGCCTAATGCGATCAGGGAGCACACTAGGCAGAGATCAGCCCCCGAAAGAAAGGCGAGGACAAACCTGGGATAAATTCTAGCTGCTCTAAAGGAGCCACGTCTGCGCACTGTTCTCAGGCTCCGCACATTTAGGGTTGTAACTCAGGGATGCCAGCCCTGCTGAACACCGGCCTCCTCCTCGGATAAAGGAGGGGGTGGGTTAGTAGCATAACAACAGCTGCTAAAGCCACAGCATTAGCTTGGCAGTCAAACCACACTTATACTTAAGTGCAATTTTTTTTTTGGTGGAACTGGGGCACAAAGATTTTTTTTTTTGAACTGGGGATTGAACTTAGGCCCTTGTGCTTGCCAGGGAAGTGCTTGTTCAACTGAGCCATCTATCTCCCCAGCCCCAAATAGAAGCCGCTCTTTTTTTTTTTTTCAGAACCGGGGATTGAACTCAGGGCCTTACACTTTCTGGGCAAGTGCTTATTCTACTGATGTATCTCCCTGGCCCGCACAAAGATTTTTTAAAAGAGGGTGATCATTTTTATTGATTTCTAGAGTTTTGTTTTTTCTCTAAGAAACTGTCACCAAATTTTCTGTAAGAATTTGTGTTACAAAAAACTGAGTCAGGGCTGGGGAGATAGATCAGTAGAATAAGCAGTTGCAAGCGTAAGATCTTAAATTCAATCCCCGGTACCCCCCCCCCCCCAAAAAAAAACTGAGTCATCTTGCGTGCAGGGTGTCTGTGTCCCATGCTGCGGAAATCTAGCGCTTTCTCCACGGGGACCGGCACTGCCCACGTCCACGTGGTGGGCCCCATGAAGCCTTACGGGGTTCTCTCATCCATTTCCCTGGAGCTAGTGAGCCACTCAAGCTCACTGGGTGAGCTGCAAGGCGACCGCTCTCCAATCACCACATCTAGGATCCTAGCCCTGGCTGCCCTGCTGCATCAACATGAGGGACACAGAAGATACAGGGAAAGGATGCCAAAGCCTCCCTGCCTGGTGCAAGGCCCTTACGCCAGGCCCGTGCCCCCACTGCACATCAGGCAGAACCGCTCGCATAACAATGGGGGCCAAGGGACGGGGCTCAGGCAGGGCTGGCCGTGATAAGTGGTGTCTTCGGCGTCTTTCTACCCTGTGCACCACAAACTGCGCCACCAAATTTGAATTTTACTTCGTTTTTGATTTAATATAAAACATGTCTAGATTTCAGAGCTCTAAATGGTGAGAGGTGGAGGGACCACTAAGCTTAGGCCCTTAAAGTACCTAGAGAGGGCGGGGAGGAGGAGGACAGGAAGGAAGAGGACGGGGAGGAGGAGCTAGATGGCTGGAGGCCAGAGAGGAAGAGTTATCACGTCAGTCACAGACTGCTAAAGGAAGCGGGCAAGCTTTTTCTTTTTGTCCAGAGAAGGTTCTAAGTACACGCAGCATCTGGAGGTCTACAGGCCCACGCTGGAAGGCACAGGAAACCCAGGGACAGAAAAGACTGGAGGTTGGAGGTGTGCGGCTTCTCTTCCTTTCTGGCACTTTTAGAATTTGGAGAATGTTCAAATCAACTGAAAAGTACAGAATACAGATACTAAACACCCACAGACCCACAGTTTAAGATTCACAAATAGAACCTTTTTTTTTTTTTTTTTTTTTTATGGAACTGGGGATTGAACTCAGGCCCTTGCACTTACCAGGGAAGTGCTTATTCCACTGAGCCATCTCCCCAGTCCTAGAAGCTCATTTTAATTAAAACAAAAACGATGCTCATTTATGCAGGCCCCTCTACCACCTCCCCACCCCAGGACTCCTGCAAAACTTGCCATCCAAGTTTTCTATCTAGCGTACAGTACTTTACACTACACTAAACACCAGGTGTCGAACACCTCCGAGTCTTTCAGTGTAATCAGGCGCACTGAGCACTGCACAGTTCTGTTTCCAAGATGCGTCCTGCCGCCCACACACAGAGCTCTCCTCCCCTCTGGGTCCCAGGCCCTTTTGGGTCAGCCGTCCCTTCCCCTTGCTGGTGCGCACTGATGCTCCTAGCAGTGTGGTCTCAGCACCGGTGCTGGGCCCCAGGGCCAAGCCCATCTCTGTCGCCCCTGCTCCCAGCAGCCCTGTGCTCCTCTCTGCTTCCAAAACTTCCTCTTGCTGCTCCTCTGCCACCAGCGTCCTTCCGCACACCTGTGCTTCCCAACCAGTCACGAAGTCCCACCTGTGACTGACGGCGGCGACCGCCTCACACTGGAGGTATGCTAGTGACTGGATTTCTACTTCATTTTAATCTACAGTCATCCTGGGAAGTACTTATTCTACTGAGCCACCTCCCCAGCCCCCCTTCTTATCTTCAGATTTTCTTTCTGCAGCTTCAGTTATCCACAGTCGGGCTAGGGATATAGCTCAGCGGCATAAGCACCTGCCTGGCAAGCGCAAGAATGTTAATTGGAAAATTCTATAAAGTAACAATTCGTAAGTTTTGAGTTATATGCTCCTCTGAATCTCATGATGAAATCTGTTGTAATCTTTTTTTTTTTTTTTTTTTTTTTAATGTTTTGTGCTCAGAAATCTTTCTCTTCGTCAGATGTTTGATCCCCTTGCAAATTCTTTGGTCTTCGAACTTGAACATGGACCTTCACTCCATCAATTATGTTATTTTCATGTTGTATTGCATTCTGCAGCTCTTCTTCTGAAGAAAACTGAACCCAACCCAAACCTCTATGAAAGCCAGTCTCTCTGTTAAAAGGAACAGTGCACTTTCGTATATGGCCAAACCGAGCAAAGTATTCTCTCAGGTCATTCGCCGCCGCTGTCCAGGGAATTTTCTTGACAAACGCAACCGGCCGGTTAACAGCCACGCGCAGCACCGCGGCTCCCCTGGCCACGGGGGCGGCCATCTTCAACCTCAAAATCTGTTGTAATCTTGCTGCATCTTCCCAGGGCTTATAAACCAGTCCTTTGTGTAGCATGTCCACAGCACATATGCTACTCACCCACTGGTCGCTTGGTGATCCCTCAGACAGGTACAATATCGCAGCGTGTGTGTTCGGGGAATCCCTACGTGGAAGCCTCATGAGAAAGCACAGGCCAACAGCACAGCCTCACTGCTTCCCTTCACACTGCCTGGTGTGGTCCCACAGCCACAAAGAAGGGTGAATGCAGTGGAAGCAGAAGGGGAAGTGAGTGAGAGGGAGATGGGGAGGGGGAGGGGAAGAAAGGGGGTAGGGGAGGGGGAAGGAGGGGGACAGGAAGAGGGGAAGAGAGAGGGGGAGAGGGAGAGAAGCACACAGGTACATTTGCATAACTTTCACTATAGTATATTTTAGGAATGGGGAGATAGCTCAGTGGCATAAGTGAGCCACTGAGTGGCAAGCTCAAGGTCCTGAGTTTGATCCCCAGTATAAAAAAAACTATTTTATTACTTGTTCTATTTTATTGTTGTTGTTAATATCTTGTTTTGCACAATTTGTAAGTTCACCTTTATCGGTAAGGATGACAGGAAACAAACACTATATGTTTATGACTTTTTTTGTTGTGGGATCAAGGATCAAACTTGGGACCTTGGGCTTACCAGGCAGGTGCTTATGCTGCTAAGCTGTATCCCCAGCTCCTCAAACGCTGCACATGGAAAGGCTCAGTAGTATCTGAAGGGCCAGGCTCCACATGGGGGACATGGGCTGTATCACATGCATGGAGCTGGGACAGCTGTGTATTAAAACTTTATTTTTATTTTATTTTATTTATTTTATTTTTTTGCAGAACCAGGGATTGAACTCAGGTCCCTGTGCTTGCCAGGCAAGCACTTATTCTACTGAGCTATCTCCCTGGCCCTAAAACTTTAAAACAGGGTCAGGTGTGGTGGCCCAAGCCTATAAGCCAGCACTGGGAGGTGAGTCCTGCCCAAGCAACCTAGCAAGATCTGCCTTGCAGTAAAAGGTAACAAGGTGTGGAATGGAGCTGGCGTGAGCACTCTGGACTCGGTCCTCACATCAGCAGGGCAGAACCCAGCTGAACTGAACTGAACCGAACCACCCCAAAACTATTGCTAACTGATACTTCCCTAGTGAAACAGAAAGCTTTCCATGTTGGGTATTATTGGAGTCTATGAATCTACCTTTCCACTGTGACCTTCACGAAAGCTGAATTCAGATCAAGTACTAGAGTCCATGAGGAAAGGTGCTGCTGACATGACACATACAGATGACAAAAAGAGGGTGGGTTATCTCAAGCTTCACGCTTCCAAAACATTTTTGAAAATCAGTTTGAAATGATAATATTTTGGGTACATTGGGTTAAACAAAAATAAAAGGTATTATTAAAATTACTTTTAGCTGTTTTTTCTTTTTACCTTTGTAAATCAAATTACTAGAAAATTTAATTTCATAAGGGTTAAGTATAACAAGATATACTGTTAAATAAATGTTAAAAGGAAATAAAAATCTATAAAATTAAAAAATATTTTAAAATGAGAAAAAATTGATGCAAATAAAATGTATTAAAATAAAATATAAAAATGTATTAAAATACGGCTTAGGATATAGCACATTACACAGTGCCTGCTAGCAAGTCTGAGGTCCTGAGTTCAATTCTCAGTACCTCCCCACAAAAAGTACTAAAATAAATTAAATATTATTTTAAAAACTTTTTAGGTCTAGTGGCGGAGTTTGGGGTGTTCTGTGGCTCTCGGAAGAGTCTTCAAGCAGTTACCATGTCAAGCAACACAGATGTTTCTCTTTCTTCATATGATGAAGATCAGGGATCTAAACTTATCCGAAAAGCTGAAGAAGCACCGTTTGTTCCTATTGGAATGGCAGGCTTCGCAGCAATTGTCGCATACGGCTTATACAAACTGAAGAGCAGGGGAAACACCAAATGTCCGTGCACCTGATCCACATGCGCGTGGCAGCCCAAGGCTTTGTTGTGGGTGCAATGACCCTTGGTATGGGCTATTCCATGTATCGGGAGTTCTGGGCAAAGCCTAAGCCCTAGAAGAGGAGATGCTGTCTTGGACTCTTTGGAAATACTTGCTTTAGTTAGACATCTCATGTTGAGGTTACATATTTGTGTCAAAAATAAATATTCTGAGTTGGTTCAAAAAAAAAAAAAAAAAAAACTTTTTAAAAATGTATTTGGTATAGGGTCTCACTATGCAGCTTGGATTCACAATGATCCTCCTGTTTCAGCCTCCCCGGTGCTGGGATTACAGGTGTGAGCCACAATGCCAGGTCTTGGTGGCTGGCTTAGTGTGCCCAGGGTGGGACCAGCATGCATTCAGTACTGGGGATCAAACCTGAGTCCTTATACTTGCCTAGGCAGGTGCTTAGACCACTGAGCTATCTCCATGGCCCTCTATTAAATATTCTATCCCTCATTTTTATCAATCTTTAAACATTTTTTTAAATGTATTTGGGTGTTACAGGGTCTCACTGTACAGCTTGGTCTCAGTGATCCTTCTGTTTTCAGCCCCCCCCAGTGCTGGGATTAAAGGTGTGAGCCACTATGCCTGACTCTGTAGCCTGTTCATGGTGCCGGGGACCAACCTTCAATCCCTGCGCTTACCTAAGCTTGCTTACACAGGTGCTTTAGTCCACTGAGCCATGTTGCCAGCCTCCATTTTTATCTTTTTAAATCTGGCTATTGGGGCCAGGGAGATGGTTCAGTGGAATAAGTGCTTCCCTGGCAAGTGCAAGAGCCTGCGTTCAATTCCCGGTTCCGCCAAAAAAAAAAAAAAAAAAAAAAAAAAAAAAAAAAAAAAAAATCTGGCTATTAGAAACTATAGCATTGTGGTGAAATACATTGTTAAGTAAAGTTTAAAATGACATGAATGGTAAAGATAAATGAAAAAGTAGAAACAACATAATAAATAAGATAATACAAATGTAATGCATTAGTAAAACAAACTACATCAGCATCATTTCCACCATTCTGTGGCTTCTGTCCTTGCTGACTGCCAGGGTTTGTCTGTGCGAGGCCAGCACTCCTGCACTGAGCTACACGCCTGGCTCACACCCATTTCTTGTTATCATTCTCAGTGTGGTCGCTCAAAGACTGAGCATAGCACTTTTTTTTTTTTCTGTTGAACCAGGAATTGAACTCAGGCCCTTGTGCTTGCCAGGAAAGCGCTTATTCCACTGAGCCATCTCCCCGGCCTGAACATAGCACATGGGCAGGTGTTACTTTTTTCTTCTTTGTGTCCTGGGGCTTGAGCTGGGGATCTTGTGAATGCCAGGATGACTTCTATTTCTCAGGCACATCCTGATTGTATCTTCCTGGGGCTGGGGAGATGGCTCAGTGGAATAAGCACTTCCCTGGCAAGTGCAAGGGCCTGAGTTCAATCCCTGGTTCTGTCAAAAAAAAAAGACTGTGGGAATTGATTGTACCTTCCTGAGTCAGCCTGTCTCCTGTGGACCCTTTAGCTTCACCTGCTCAGAAGGGCCTGCAAAATATTACACTGCTCTACACTTACTGTCGCCTGCTGCTTGGGGGCTGATGCACCCCCAAACTGGCACACTAACCCATTTACTTATTTAGTTTTGGTTTTTTGAAGCAAGGTCTTGCTATACACTTCAGGCTAGCCTGGAACTCACTGTGTAGCCCAGGCTGGCCTTGAACATGTAATGATCCACCTGCCTCAGCTTCCTGAATTCTGGGACTACAAGAGTGTCACCACCTCCCCTGATGCAAAAACACTTTCTAAAGAGAGCCTGCTCACTTACCCACTGCAGCCAGTCCCAGCTGCCTCCTGGCCCTGCTCATGAACACAGGTTGAATCAACTTATGCTTATCACTCCTCATGAAAATAATTCCCAGAATTATTCAGCACTGAGCATGGTTTTATACCCACTGCCAAATCAAGGTCTCAGGATTGTGGAACTTGAAATCTAACACTGAACAGGGACGTTGCTTCCCATTTGGGACTCCACATGCGATTGGATCTAATTATTTTTAATTCGTCACTCAGAGAAGCCTAGGATGGGACATGGGGAGAAGGGAGGAAGGATACAGCTTGAATTTTCACTAGAAGCACTCTTGCCTATAGGCGGATGAAAGACCACAGCTCAAGCAACAACAAAAAAAAGTAAAAGAAAGAAATCCATCAATCATGCCTTTCTCGATGGCCATTTTAAATATTTAGCTGAAATTGTCCTCATCTGGGTGTCAGCTGTTTTCTCTGCAAACACCCATCACTCCTTGCTCCCACACAATGTGGGGGGGGGGCAGCTGCTGGACACCTCTTGTGTTTTCAATTTAAAGCCTCTGGGTGGATAGTTCACATTAACATGGAAAGAAATACACAACTTGTGAGTTGAGAAAGCGGTTTTTACTCATAAAACGCTTTGATAGTTTAGCCATCTGGTCAGAGCGAAGCCTCGCATAAAAGAGGCCCAAATGAGGTCAGAGGGCATATTCTACAAGGGTCAGGGGCCGGCCCGGAGTCTGCCCGGGTGGACGCCACTAAAAGGGTGCCTGACAAATTATTGCGCATTCCATAGCTTTTTGCGTAAGTATTTGATTACAGTGGACTGGAATGTTGTTGATATTTTCAGCCTGCAGTGGGAAGGGAGGACCCTGCCATCCCCTGAATGCGTTTCACATCTCCATGCTCTGCTCTCCATGGCAGAGCTGCAGCTTTGCCTTCAAGGGGCTGCGGAGCACTCTGCAGGAGCCATTGGGCTTTGGCACTGTGAAGCAGGATTTTCCTCCCTCTTTGGGGAGGAGAAAGAAGAAAGAGAGAAACAAAAAAGGAGGGGGGGAAAGAAGAAACATAGAGAGGAGAAGGGAAGGGGGAAGACAGGAAGGAAGGGAGAAGGAAGGGAGGGGAGGGGGACACAGTGAATAGCCTTGTACCTAGGAGTATGTAGTGGCCTCAGTGGAGTCACAAAGTTAGGGTACCGCTGAATTATAACCCAGAACCACAAGGGGCAAGACCCCTCACGCTGATAGAACTACCTGCAACTCTACCTTATCCTGTAGGCTCATGATCTCCTCATCAAAATTCATTTTCCAGACTTCCCCACTTAGCAAAGAGCAAAAGATGAAAATACCAGTTCACAAGGTGCTGATCTTTGCACATTTACAGATTTTGATCAGCTGGTTATGGACAAGATGAATGGATCAGTTTTCCTTGGCCCAGTGAAAAGTTTTTTCTTAGTGAAAAGAGTGAATTACATGTGAATATAGGAAAGTGGTGTTCAGTATCTGTTAAACAGCTAAAAAATTCTAACTTCTGCCTAAATGACATTTTTAAATCATGTTTTACAGAACAGTTAACAATGCACAAATCTGACAGCTGCTTTCATAATGAAAGTATACCTGTAATTGTTTAAGGAGTCAACAGATCCAGAAAGCTGAAATATTATTAATTACATCAAAATGTGATTACTCTATTAAAAGTTCTGTAATATTGCTCACAATGTACTGAGGACAGTTATTCCTTGGCTTCATGGCTAATTTGCAAAACTAAGCTAGAAATTCATTCCATCTGGGTTCACTATAAAAATGAAGCACTGACAAGAGCACTACTGTATAACTTGGGTAAGGTTTCTGTTGTTCTTGGGGAAACGTGCGTAAACGAGAGTGTGAAGTTTAAATTCCACTCCAAGGAGAAAGTGCTGTGCTCCAAATGCGACCCCGACGAGGTGTGTGTTGCGCTGCGGTAATGAGATTGTTGGCGTGATTGTTGGGAGGGATGAGAAAGGTCCTGGAGTACCTGCTCCATTTCAGCGGCTGGAACAGAAGCTGGGCAGCAGGAGTTCTTGGGCTTCCTAATACACAGCAAATCCTAGATGACAGAGTAAATGGGCAAGAAAAGCTGCAGCTCACTGGAGAAGCACTGCAGGAAAGAATTACTGCACGTTGTCGGGTGAAACGCTGTGAAATGCTGCCTGGGGAAGATGGAAAACATAAAAATGATGAAAACTCTGGAAATAGTTAATCTCATGACAGAGAAGAGATCAGTGGTTGGTGGTGCTGAAGGACAGACAGGAGTCAAAGAAGTATGACTAAAAAAAAAAGAAATGGAAGGAAGAATGGAACTAGAGCCATCCCTGAAACTGGAAGAATGCAAATTGAAGGCAACCCTTACAGCATCAACAGGACGCAGCAGTTAATGAAACTGCAGGGCCCCGACCAATGTTGGAACTACTTTGTGAGTCTGTGTGAAGCCTTTTGCTGCAGACACAGCCTCATGGGGAGGCCTGGTCCACAGCCCACTTGAGCATGTGTTGCATTCTGCAGGGAAGAGCACAGTCCTCTGAAAGGAAGTGGCAGAGAGTGACCGGGAAAACTGATGACCTCTCCAGTTAGTCTTGCTCTCTCCAGATGCACAAGCATAGCACAGAAGGGTGACTCCAGCTCAGTTTTTGTTCCAACAAGGGGAAGTGACCCCAACACCCATAGGAGGCAGGAAGTGTTTCACCGGATCACTGGAATGTGGGTGCACCCAGACCCCAGGAGACTCCAAGCTGAGCTGGAAGCTTTGCAGTCTCTGGTGGCAGCCCCATGACAGCACCCATGCAGCCCATTGGGTAGGCAGCACGGCCAGCTGTGCCTGCACCTGGAGAAACCACCTGTGCAGAACATCAGGACCCTCTGCCCAACCCCTCTGCTCCTGGTCCGGGAGGACTGCTGTTTGTTGGCTTTGCAGGGTCCTCTCCAGGAAGCCTGTGCCTCACAGCTCTTCTCAAGGTGTCCAGATGCCTCCCTGCTCTCACTTTTATGGGGTACAACTTTTGCTAGGATTGTTCTTAAAACTTCAGAAATCCTGGGGAGCTTGTGCTTTTCTAAGAAGAGTTGAAGGCTTTGATGAGCACTCTGGTCACTTCCTGAAGTTTTTAAGAAATACAAGGCGCACTTGGTCCCAGAGTCATGGTTGGCAGCAAGGGATCGCGGCCCCCAGAGCCCCAGGACAGGTAATCAGAGTTCTCTGCTCCTTCTGCAGCATGGCGGCTCCATCTGGGCTGTGTCCTGGGTTTCACAAAGCACAGACCCTGGCCTACCAGGGGTGCCAGAGAGGTGGGCTCTGTTCCTGGAGTTGCCCACACACTGTGTACTTCTTTTTTTTTTTTTTTTTTTTGTCTTTTTGACATAGGGTCTCACTATGCAGTTCAGGATGGCCTTAAGCTCACTTTGTAGGTCAGGCTGGTCTCGAACTCACAGCAATCCTCCTGCCTCAGCCTCCCGAGTGCTAGGATTACAGGCATGCGCCACCACACTCAGCTTGTACTTCTGTTAAGAATTTCTGCCTGGGTCCCTGAAGGGCTCTGATTGAAGCCTTGCTTTGCACGGGACATCTGTGTGGGCAGCAAACATCCTCAGAAGTGTACACGGGGTAGGCGGCTTCAATAAACACTGCAGTTAGCCAGGAGAACCACACAGATTCATTTTGTTTTTTGAGATATTGTCTTTCTCTGCAGTTCAAGCTGGCCTTGAACTTACTCTGCACCCCAGGCTGGCCTCATGGGTGCTGCAATCCTCCCGCCTCAGCCTCTGAGTGCAGATTACAGGTGTGCACTCAGTGCCTGGCTCAGCACTAAATAAAGTATCTTTGCCAGCTGTTCTCATTCTTGTGTGGAGGCTGAGAGGCTGAGCAACCAACTTTGGGTGGTACCTGGAAACCACAAAGTGCAAAATCTTTTAGAGGGAGTCCATACTGATGGCAAAAGAAAATTTGCAACTGTGCATTTGCTTGTAGCAGTCCCCTCTCTGTAATACATTACTGTAGAGACCTGATAAGGGTGGCCTGTTGTGTTGAGATTTTTTACAGCTGTGCTTCATTGAGTAATATTGTTCCTTTTCCACAAAATGTTATTTTTGGTGATCTGAATAAAAAAAGATTTTTGGTTAAAAAAAAAAGGGAAAGAACAAAAGAAAGACAGGAAAAGAAAGGCAGGCAGACATATCACCCTAAATTGCCAGGGAAGCTCCTCCACTAGTTCTCTGGTTGTCTAGTAATAAAGCAGGAAGCTGCTGTTTCCTGTGTGAATGTTAACACATCTAAACATATTTATGGCTTTATCTCTCAGTGGGATCACAGGCAGAAGAGAATCTGAGGTTACTGAGTGTCATTTTGTTTTACACAAAGTAGAGGAAATCCCTGGCCTTTTTTTTTTTTTGGTAGAACCAGGGATTGAACTCAGGCCCTTGTGCTTGCCAGGGAAGCACTTATTCCACTGAGCCATCCCCCAGCACATCCCTGGACTTTGAGGCATCTCTAGAAACACAAGTATAGTAGCTGACATCTTTGAACACCTTTCTGAAAAGCACCAACAAGGCACCCAGTTTGCTGGAAATCAGGAGGAATGAAAGCATGATCCTGGGGCCGGAGAGATGGCTCAGTGGAATAAGTGCCTGCCTGGCAAGTGCAAGGGCTTGAGTTCAATCCCAGGTTCCAGCCCCCCAAGCACTCCCCCCAAAAAACAGGATCCGCGAGTGCCCTGGAAGGCAGCAGGTGTCCCTGGCAGGACTGATGCCTCAAGAGAACAGGCTCCCGTAGCCACTTCACAGCACTCTGCACTCTTTCTAGGATGTTGTTTTGTTTTGCTATTTGCAGGTGGTTCTGTGATTTTTTTCAGTTTCCAGGCAGGGAGGAAATAGCGATGGTTTGTCCAGGCAGAAGCGGTCTGCATGTGATGCCCAGTCTCCAGGGCTGCGCGGGTGCTAGGGGTGGTGCTAAGTGGGTCTCTCTAGAAGGTTCACGGAGCGCTTTGGCCATCCCACTGCATTAACTTCCATCTACTGCACCTAAGACTTAGCACTTGAGGTGCATAACTCATGGCACTGCGTACACTCGCAGTGTGCCAACCCCAAGGCAGCTAGTTCCACAACTTTATCAACCCAGAAGCCCCGCGCCCTGCATCGGGCAGCTCCTCCGGCTGCTTTCAGAACAGCACATTTACTATGGTGAGAACAAACGGACTGACGGACGTGGGAAATCGAGTAGTAGATCTGTTTGGGTCAGTTTCCTTCCTAATGGGATGGAGCCAGGAGTAAGTAAGTGCAGACATGTGTGTGTGCGTGTGTCTGTGTGAGAGAGAGAGAGGGAGAGAAAAGAGGAGGCAGGGAGAGAGGAGATAGGAAGAGGGAGAGGAGGGGGAGAGGAGGGAGGAAGTGAGGAAGGGGGAGGGAGAGAAAAAGAGAGGGAGTTGGGGGGAGAGAGAGAATATGACTGATAGACGACAGGGACAGAATGAGAAGGGTAGAATCATTTCACTGTTGTTCACTTATATAAAATTTTCTTTTCATAGTATTGGGGACTGTACCCAGGGCCTTGCACATGCTTGGCTCCTGAGCTACATCCCTAGATATTTTTATTTGGTTTTGAGGTGAGGGGGTGGGGTCTTGCTATGTAGCTCAGGCTGGGCTTGAGCCTGGGATCCTCCTGCCTCAGCCTCCTGAGTAGCTGGGATCACAAGCTAGGGTCACCACACCTGAGTGCTGACAGTGAGGGCTGCACAGATCACTGCAGCCACAGCACTTTCCCCACACAGCATGTGAAAACAACCCGTTGGTAGAACTTTACCTTGGTCACAGGGCCAGAAGTTAATGAGAAGGTCTGACTTAAAACACTAGTAAAAGTTATTTAAAAAAAAAAAAATCACAAGCCCACACCAAGTACCCAGAAGACAGTCTGCAAACAGGAAGAGTAGGGTTCCTGATCTCATTTTTATAGGTTAGGACGCTGAGACTTCCACAGGTAGGGCACTGCTGAAGGTTACAAGCCAGGTGGTGAGCTGTTATTTTTATTTTAAGACACAAGATGGTAATGTGGAAGTTGTTTTTTCTAAACTAAAACCCTAGCATTCAGCTTTAATTTCAGTGTGGGCACTTTGTGTAAGGGAGTGGGTTCTGAGTTCCATTTGGGCACTTGGTCTCTGGAATATTTGAAATCATTGTGATAAACTAGTGCTGGATACCTTTGCTGTGAAGCTGGACACAATGAAGAAAAAAAATACATTTAATACAAATCACATATTGAAATGGCAAAAACATTAGATACTGATACTTAATATATACATAGACTGTATATACTTTTTAAAAAATTAATATTTATTTGGTACAGGGTCTTGTTACGCACTTCAGACTCATAGTGATCCTCCTGTCTCAGCCTCCCCAGTACTCAGATTACAGGAGTGTGCCACCATGCCCAGTTTTGGTGGCTGGCATGGCATGTCTGGGGTTCCAGGGATTGAACCCAGGTCCTTGTGCTTGCCAAGCAGGTGCTTAGACCATTGGGCTATCTCCTCAGCCTATACTTGGGTTCTTACAGAATACAGGGGATGATGAGTGTGGTGCCATGCACCTGTAATCCCAGGATTCTGGGAAGCTGAGGCAGGAGGATCACAACTTTGGCTAAAGCTTGTCTCAAAATAAAAATAATAAAAAGTCTAGAGATATAGTTTAGTGGGAATGAGATAGGTTTAATCCAAGGTCTGCAAAAAGAAATGAAAATAAAAATCTATCACTTTGTCTAGCACTCCCAGTACATGTTTCATTCATGCGTGATTTGTGCCTGTTCTATCATGAAGTGAGATATACAGAATCTTTCAAATGCTGATACATTTCATTATCAAATATTTTTTAAAAAATCTAGTAGTGAGACCTTGAACACCCTGTAGACCCTTCCCTAAAATATAGGAAAAAAAGAAAAAGAAAAATGTTTTCTGAACTATGAACATCTGGTGGAATGTGGGAAACACCTCCTGCCCCTGCTGCTGTTTTTTTTGCTGCTGGGAATTGAACCCAGGACCTCACACATGCTAGGCAAGGGCTCTGCCACTGAGCTGCACCCCAAATCCTGCCACCAGAGTGGTCTGGGTCAATAGCAAGTTCACACACTATTGCTTTTGTGCCGTCAGTGCAAATTCCACACAATGGGAACAGGCCAATAATCTTTCACTAATGTTATGAAAATGGTTTTGACCTGTGGTTTCCTGACTTGGAGAAACTCAAGGAATCTAGAAGCCCATGGAATTCTCTTTCTGGACTCACTGGTCTACACCAATCAGAGCAATTCTGTTGCCTCCTACCAGTGATCTGGCCAAGAAGATGAATATAACGAGAGGGTCTTGAGACTTTCCTTCCTGAATGAAGAGGTGGTACTGGGAGAAAAAGCACCTTTGCTTTCACTCCCATCTTGCTCTACTGAGTGAAAATATGATGTTGTGTGCAGTGGCAGCCCCTTAGGATCATGAGGTAAGATACTAGTAAAGCACTGAGACAGGGTAAGTGGAGGATAGAAAGATCCTGTGCCCCTGACCCTGCAGGATCACTGTGTCCATTTAAAAAAAAGAGGTTGTTTTCTAAGATCATAGCATGCCTCTTATCCAACCCATACCATGTGCCCTGTGCACACAGATATGTTATTGAAAATATCAGAAGCCATGGGAGGTACATGATAGAAAAAGTAATTTTTGGCTATTTTATCACATTGAACTTGTTTGAAAGATGCATACCTAGAGTGCAGCTAGAAATTCACCCTATCACCAACAAATATTTTACTTATTTATTTTTTGCTTGAATGAAGTACAATTAGCACTGGGTGTGCAGGATAAGGAATCTAAAGTAACATTGTTCAAACAAACTTCCTATCTTGTATGGGCACATAGGCAGTACGGTACCAATATGTCAGTTCCAAGATTAACAACAACCAAGGCTAAGCAGGTTGTTCTACTTCCCTCCCTCCTCCAACCCCCTCCCGGGCCTTGCTATGCAGTTCAGGCTGGCTTTGAAGTATGTGGCCCTCAAACACAGGTGATCCTTCTGCCTTAGCTTCCTTAGGGCTGAATTTGATCAAGAAACACCCAGCTAAATTGGATTAGCATGGTTCTGGGTGTGGCTGATGGTACTACTGAAGACAGGAAACCCACCTGGGTAGGCTGGCCTCCTGAATGGAATAAAAGGCAAATGAAGAGAGAAGGCTCGCTTCTGCTTTTCTCAGAGGGGTGCTAGTCTTTACCTTCACCTTGGATGGCATCTCCTGGCTTCCAGTGCAGACCCTTGGCCTCCTGATATGGACTCGTGCAAGGCACCATGGTGAGCTTCAGGCCTCACACCTTAACTGCATCCTTGGGATCTCCCTGGTGCAGACAGCTCTTCTGCGGTCTTTACACCTGACTCTGCAGGCAGCTACTGTGAATCTATTTTGTAAATCATTACATATGCATATATCTTGCATTGAATCTGTTTTTCTAGTGAGTACTGAGTGCTACAGATTTTGGTAGCAGAGCAGTGGGGTCGTTTCTGTGATGCTACTTGGTTGTGTAGTTCCGAAGCCTTTGGAACTGGCTTGGGGGAAGAGACTGGGATGGTTTGGAGATGATGGAGCAGCCCTGGAAGAGAGGCCAGTAGACATGCAGCCACTGGAGACTGGGCTCAGGACACTTCAGTATATTGGCTGTTTGGCTCAGACCATATACATTATATACATTCACGTAACATTTGTCTGAATTTTGCTCATGTCGAGAGATTTTGCCTGAGACTGACATTGAGGGCAGCAGATTTCTTCTTGCAGAAGAAACTTCAATGCTGTTAGATGTTGAAGCAGCAACATGAGGAATACTGGGGGCTTTTAGTCAGCTGTACTTTTGGAATTAGGAGCAAAGGCCCAGCAGAATGATTGAAAACATTTTAATTAATTAATTAATTAATTTTTTGGAACTGGGGTTTGGACTCAGGCCCTTGCACTTGCCAGGGAAGTGCCTATTCCACTGAGCCATCTCCCCGGAAGGAAGCTCCAATAAAGTTGCTGTCTTAGTTACTTTTCGTGTTGGTCAGTGAGAGGAGGAAAGGTTCTGTTGTAGCTCACAGTTTGTAGAGGTTTTGGTTCACAATTGGCTGGATCAAGGGTGGCATGGCAAGGGGCATCACAGGGGAGAAACGGCCCATGGTGAGCTGAGGCAGCAATGCAGTGAAGTATCAAAAAAGCTGAGGCTGTGGAGGTAGCTCAGCAGTTTAAATGCCTGCCCAGGCAAGTGCAATGGGCGTGGTGGCGCACACCTATAATCCTAATGCTGGGGAGGCTGCGACAGGAGGATCACTGCGAGTCTGAGATGCACAGTGAGACCCTATACCAGATACATTAAAAAAAAAAAAAAAAAGCAGCATGTGCTGACAGCAGCCCTCTTTCTGCTCCTTATAGTCTACCCAGGCTACATGCTCTGAGGGTAGGTATTCATATCTAGCGTGGGCCTTTTCATTATTCATAGCCAGAGCTGTGACAAACCAATGAGTGGACTAATTTAGTAGTTATATACCCTTACTCCTGCATCACACATTCTGGATCCACCCACAGCTGAAATGCCCACCTATGGCCACAAGAGATGTTTGGGGGACATCTAAATACAAGCCATGACACTTGCAGACTGCAAAGATGGAGCAGAGGAGAACTTGGCTGCTGAGGCAGAACAGGACAATAGAAAAGGTGGCCTGAGGTCATCATAAGGAGTAGCAGGATCCTACCCTACGGAGCCTCAAAATTGGAAAAATGAGACTTTGCTTTGAGAAGAAAGCCCCAGCACACCTTGGTCCAGGATGGCAGCAGCCAGGGGTGTCACTGCTCCAGGTGTGGTTCAGAGGCCCTTGACCCCTGTAGAGAGAAACAAGGAAACCTGACTACTGCTCCAGATGGTGGCAGACGCTGCCATCATTCACATTGTGCTAGTTTTAGGTACATGCAAAATGCAGTAGGTGAGGGTCAGAAAAGCTTCCACCCAGATCTCAGCAGGTCTGGGAGGCAAAGAAGTGCAGCCCTGAGAGGGCAGCATATGAAACTGGAAGTGTGAAGCTGAAGGTGCAGTGGAGACTCCAGAAGGTTGGAGATCCAGGAACATGGACTGCTGGAGGACAGCTGCAAGGAGTGCGTGGCACTGGCATGAGAGAGAGGCTGCCAGAGCTGCAACCTATGGCTGTGCTTCAGGGGTGGAGCTACCCAGGTCCTGGGCGCTCATGCCTGGCCCCAGACTGCCCCAGATGGGGAACAAGGAACTTCGGGATTTACTGTTTGCTCTGCTGGGTCTTGGGCTTGCTTTGATCCTATTCCTTTTTAGCCTATTTACACCTTTTAGAATGGAAATGTTTATCTTGTACCACTGTATGGAAGTATTTGACTTTTTTTTTTATTTTTTTATTTTATTAATTGACTTTTGTACAAGGGGAAAAAGCTTCTTACTTTAACTTGGTCTTAACCATCCAGCAGAAAAGTATAAAAATGGAGGTACATAAAATAAAGTTATATTAATATAATGAGCTGTGAATGGCTCAAGTCAACAACTTCTGTGGATAACCCGCTTCTATTGTGGACTGCTGATCTGTGTTGGATTGTTTTATATATATATATATATATATATATATATATATATATATATATATATATATATATATATATATATATGATTAGCCATCCATATTGTGAAAATCTGTAACATATGTATCATTATGTTACCCTGTTTATATCATTTGTTCTCTTTTTTTTTAATTCTATTTTTCACTCTTCAAGTTAAAATACAAATAAATTTTTTTAAAAAAGGGGATAAAGCTGGGTGTGGTGGCGCATGCCTGTAATCCCAGCACATGGGAGGTTGAGGCAGGAGTATTGTTGTGAGTTCGAGACCAGCCTGAGCTACAGAGTGAGTTTAAGGCCAGCCTGAACTGCATAGTGAGACCCTGTCTCAAAAAGACAAAAATAAATAAACAAATAAATAAATAAATAAAATAAAAAAGGGGGAAAAGCTAAGAGTTTGCCTTAAATCTCAGATGAGTTTGGACTTGGACTTTCTAGCAGTGTGGAATCTGTCAGAACTTTGGTAACATTTAGAGATGGACTCAATGCCTTTTGAATAACTGGGGGCCAGAGCAGAATGCTGTGGACTGTGTCTCGATGTCCCCTAGTGCCTCACACAGTCACAGGTGGGGCTGTGGCTGGGTCACAGTGTGTTGTGGTGGATTAGGGCTGTGAGAACTACATTGGCTTAGCACAGATGTGGTGTGGCTGGCACCACCCAAAAGGCTTGCAGCCTAGGTGGGACAAAAGGAAAAGGGCAGCAGCTGCTGGGCTGCTTGCTGCCCCCTGCCTACCCTGCTGCAGACTGCTTCTCCTCTGTGATCCCACTTTGCCATGCTGCCCTGTCTTGGAGTCAGCCAACTATGGACTACCAACTGTTGGCTAAATAAACTTTTCCTCCTTCAATTTGTGAGTGTTGAATATTTTTTCTTAGTAATACAAAAATAACTTGGGGCCGG
>PVKA01029969.1:0-27772 GCA_004027165.1 Ctenomys sociabilis
TTTTTTTTTTTTTTTTTTGTTGTTGTTGTTGTTGTTTTGAGACAGGGTCTCACTGTGCAAGTTCAGGCTGGCCTTAAGCTCACTTTGTAGCTCAAGCTGGTCTCGAACTCCCAACAATCCTTCTGCCTCAGCATCCCAAGTGCTGGGATTACAGGCATGGGCCACCACACCCAGCTGGAGGGATATTTCTCAAAGAGATCCAGCCTCCCTGTTAATCAAGAAGCTCCAGATTCGTAAACCTAATTAGTAGACCTGAGTCCAGAGTCTGCCAACATCATGCTTACTAAACCTAGGATTTTTCTGCTCTTATGTCACATCTGTTTTGTTTTTAGGTAATTCCATGATTGCCATTGGGACAGATGAAAGAGAAAATGCTCTGATTACCACAGTATTCCAGTACTTTATTATGTTAATTGCTACCATCTTAGTTCTGACAGGTAAATAGCATCACCTGTTATATACATTTTAGGACCCTACTGAAGTCGGAGAATCCAGTTCCACTTAATCTTCTCCCATATCATGTCTGGGTTGTAGAGGATATTACACGAGGCTCTTCAATAATGTAGATGGCTACCCTCCCTCATGTATTTTCTGGTGCCTTAATGAAGACAGTGTCCTCCCAGTAGGATAGCCAACTCATTTTTCTTATTGTTTTTACTGGTTTCCAAGCTGAAAAACCCATAACCTAGGAAACCCTTAAGTTTTGAGCAAACCAAGGCAGTGAGTCACCCTCTAATTCAATCCTTCTAAGATCTTCATCAGGGATATAGGGGTATTTCTATTGGCAAGAAAGTCTCAGGACTTTTGTACCAGAGAGCAAGAAAAGAGATCTTCAAAAGGATCTTGAACTGGCCTCATGGTGGCCATTCTTTTTTTGAGGGGCACAACAGATGTTAAAAAAAAAAAAAGAAAGTCTCAGGAGTATTTGGGAGTTAAAATTTTCTCCTCATGTGTTTATGCCTAAACATTTCCACCCAGTGTATTAGGGTCTTGTTCTTTCCCCAGGAGTATCCTTAACCTGGCCTAAGAGTCCTGGCAAGGCTGTTCCTTTAATTGATGCTGCACCTCTGCAACATTTATAATCAGTCCCTGAGCGTGATCTCCAAGGCATATCTGTTCTGCAGCACCAGGAGGTTAAAAACTACTTTAATGCTGGCACTGAGACTTATTTTTTCATTGCGATCTGAGTTATCCATTCAAGTCTTTCAATTTACTCTATGTTGTATATAAACTTTCTAGGGTCATCAGAAACGGTTACCCCAGCCACAGCCTTTGCAATCATCATTGTCACCATAGGGACTAAGTGCTCCAGCCTTGATTTCCCAAAGCTTTGCCCTTCAATTTCATCCTATTCTAAGTCACCATCAGTGATAATTTGAGTAATCATTGTTCAGTTCATGCCACATTACAAGTATTCCATTTACCACTAGCAAAGAAGTTTTTCAGATTGTGCTTTTTAGAAAGCAGAAGCTGAAACAGGAGTGCAAAGGGTTTATGGAAGACTAAAACCTGTGGGCAAAAATGTAAGAAGTAGTAGGACTGGACAGATGTAGTACAGGAAAGCAAGACATATCCAAATCTGATTTATGTATTAATTTCATTCAGAACAACTCAAGATCTAATACGGATAGATCTTGAGACCCTGTAGATCCTGTAGACCCTGTACTAAATTTATAGAAAAGAAAAATACAGTAATATGTGATGATTAAAAGGAGTTCCCATTAAAAGTTCACAGGAAAAGACCTGTTATACCTTGACCCCATTAAATTCTCACTCTGATGATAAACTACAGTGACACATATATGTCCCCTTTAAAGTAGAAGGGTTATGATAAAGATATCACAATGTGGCTGATGTCCCCTCATTTGCTTGTAAAATATCAAGGACACAGCATAGGTCTTCTCTGCTTTTTACCTTTTTGGGCACTTAAGCCACCATAGCAAGTAAATCAACCATGGAAAGATAAAGCCCATACCTAAATAGCTACCCACTCATGGGCCCCACTGCACCAGAAATGGCATGGTGAAGGAGAAATTCTGGTTGTTGAAACTCTTCTTTGCAATGGTTGTTCTCTGATACTATTAATTTTTTTTGACAGAACCAGGGATTGAACTCAGGCCCTTGAAAGTGCTTATTCCACTGAGTCATCTCCCTGGCCCCCTCTGTCTCCTTTCAATGAGCCAAAATATTTGCCACTTCCTAGGATTCACTGTGTGTCCATACAAATCACCAAAATTACTGTCCACTAGAGTGATTTCCCGTGAGCAGACAGAAAAAGTGCAAAACATTTGGACAGGTATTTTACTAGACAAATGTAATCAGAAAAATGGAAATATATATATATATATATATATATATATATATATATATATTCCACCAGGTTACCCACAATTCAGATTCCAGTGTCCATAAATGAAGCTCTATTGAAACAAAGTCATACTCTTTCAGGTACATACTGTCTATGGACACTTATACACTACAATGACACTCTGATTGAGTGTATGGCCCACAAAGTCAACAATACTTATTCTCTGGCTTTTATTTTTTTTTCCATACCAGAGATTGAACTCAGGACCCTGCGCTTGCCAGGCAAGTGCTTATTGTACTGAGCTATCTCCCCAGCCCTCTGGCTTGTAATTTTAAAAAGAATGGTTAGGGGGCTGGGGAGATGGCTCAGTAGAGTAAGTGCTTCCCTGGCAAGTGCAAGGTCTGAGTTCAATCGCCAATTCCACACAAAAGAAATTGTTAGTCCTTTTCTAAATAGTAAAGTTAAAGAAAAAATTAATTTAAATATCAGGTACATTAAACACAGGATTTCACCATTCCTATTTATTTAAAGCACTTTTAAGGTCAGCATAGCAGAGAGAGTTAATATCTTTTTCCTATAAAAGACACCTAAGAAGAGCTGGGGAAATGCTTACTCAAAAAGGAACGCCAAAACCAGTGGTTCTCAAATTTGAGTGTGCTTCAGAATCCCCTAGAGTGCTTTTTAAGACATAGATTGTTGAGCCTTGCTCCCAGAGTCAATAATTTTCTAGATCTGGGGGTATGGGACTTCATAATTTGCATTTCTGACAAGTTCCTAAGTAATGCTGCTGCTGTTGGTCTGCAGATGTTATTTGGAGAATTGTTGCCCTAAATGTTAGTAGTCCTTAAAGTGAAATGTTTGAACAGCTCATGTCGTAAGCATCTACATCTGTGGACTAATGAGATAGGAATTACATTTGAGAGAAGAAATATAATGAAAAAACAGACATATATAAGAGTAAAGTAGAACAAGGAGAAGAAAGTGTGGCATCATGATACTTTAGATAAGAGTCAAGTGGGGTCTAGATGTCTATGTCCTTATCCCTAGAACCTGTGAATATGCTACATTGCATGGCAAAGAAAAATTAAGTTTGCTAGTCAGCTGCCCTTGAAATAGAGAGAATAACAGGAATTCTTCAGGTAAGACTGAAATAATCACAAAGCTCCTTTAAGTTGGAAAATGGAGGGCAGAAGAGTCACTGAAAGGGACAGAGTGACAGAAACCAAAGTCAGAGGCTTGGGTACAGCACTTGCCTAGCATATGTGACATTCTGGCTTCCATCCCCAGCACCACAAAAAAGAAACAAACAAGAGTCGGAGTAATATGACTGTTGTCTATGAAGATGGAAAGGTGCTATCAGCCAAGGAATACATGCACTCTTCAGAAGATGGAAAAGGCAAAGGATACAATAATCTTCTAGAGCCTCAGAAGAAATGAAACCCTGTAGATCTGTAACTGTAGTTCAAGAGACCTATTTCAGACACCTAATGGCCAGAACTGTAAGTTATTAAGCTCTGATCTTTGAAACTACTAAATTTGTGATATATGAAGTCATAGGAAACTAATACTTAGGTCTGTTGGGGGAAACTTACATTTTCTTGTCTCTTCCTCTTCTTATTCTCACCTAAATGTTCAACTGTAAAAATCATGTAGTAACATTGAAAAACAAGCAAGGAGAAAAAAATAATTAAAAAAAACAAGCAAGGCCACCATTCCTGACCTTGTTGAACTGCTAACTAAATGCCAATAGGCCCTGACCTCTAGCTTTTTAGTTCTGTGAGAAACAAATATTAAGCCACACGTTAAGCCATTGTATGCAGATACTCCTATTACAGGTAACAACACATCCAAGTCATAAGAAGGCCAAAATATAAGGGCTATGAGAGAACATTATAGAGACTTGATCTGGTCATGAAAGTTGCATGTATGTATATATATATGACAGTCAACTGATTTCTTCTGGAGGAAGAAATGCCCAACTAAATTAGATCAGCATAGTTCTGGGTATGGAAGACCCATGCTATTTTGTTGCCAGAATGATTTAAAAGGAAAATGAAGCAGGAAATGTTTGGACCAGAGATACAACTCAGTGGCACAGCACCTGACTGGCAAGCACAAGATCCTGATTTCAATTCCCAGTACCAACAAAAAGGAAGTTTGGCTGGGGGAGATGGCTCAGTAGATTAAGCACTTCCCTAGCAAGCGCAATGACCTAAATTCAAACTCCGGTTCTGCAAAAAACAAAAAAAGGAGTTTGTCTCTGTTTCTTCAGAGGAGCACAGGTCTTCATCTTCACCTTGGAGCTCTTGTTCTTACCTTCATCTTGAATGTAGTCTCCTGGCTTCCAGTGCAGATACTTCAGCCTATTTAAAAGGACTCACATGGGACAGTGCAGTGAGCTCCAGGCCTTGCCTGGCACAGACAGACCTTTTGAACTCTTCCAAATCTGACTCTAAAGGTAGCTACTGTAAGCCATCCTGTAAATTCTTATAAAGTATATAAGTATCTTGCATTAAATCTATTTCTCTAGAAAGTACTAACATACAAATGTAATAGAACCTTTTCTTCCTTTCTTTTGCTCTCTTCCTTTTCTTTCCTCATTCCTTCTTTGCTTCCTCTTCTCCACCTCATCATCTTTTCTCCATTTTTCTTTGCTGTCAAACATACAAACCCCATCCTTGTTCATGGGAAAGCCCCCAACATATACAGCTTTCATGGACTACATTACCAAACCTCCTATTTCAAAATGTAGGGCCAGCCACATAGCTCAGCAGATTAAAGCTGCTGCAAGCAGGCACAGGGGTTGGGATTCTGATCCCCAGGCCTGCTGTGCTGGCCCCATCCCAGGGGCAAATTGAAATGGCAATTGAGAAGGAGTGGTGGTGTGTGCCTGTAATCCCAGCTCTTGAGAGGCTGCAAACAGGCAGATCAGGGGCCTGGGAGATGGCTCAGTGGAATAAGCACTTCCCTGGCAAGCGCAAGGGCCTGAGTTCAATCCCTGATTCCACCAAAAAAAAAAAAACAAAAAACAAAAAAAAAACAGGCAGATCACTATGAGTCCAATCTACATAGTGAGACCCTGTAGACCCTTCCCTAAGATACAAAAAATGTAAAGGAGAGAATCTTCCATATCTCTGTCCCTTGGCAAATAATGAACATGCATATGCTCACCTCAACAGCAATAATAACAATAACAAAAAGGACACAGTACATAGACAGATATAAAGGACATAGTGTGTGTGTGTGTGTGTGTGTGTGTGTGTGTGTGTGTGTGTGTGTAAAATTTAACATTTTCCTCACTCCCTATATCTGGCTCTGTTGATGCTCTTCTCAGCGTCCCCCAGGAATTCATTGTTTCTGTACAGACCAGAAACTTCTTACTGTAAGCACCTGCACCTCACTTTCTAAGGACTATCTGGCCACAAAAGTGTGCTTAACTAATCTTCAAGATAGGCCACTAGTACCAGGGAGTTAAGGCCCATAGAAACAACGTTCTATCAACAGTAGACATGAATGAAAGGAAAATACACCAACTCTTGTTCCTTAGGTGAAATCTTATGTTCTAGTTGGGCTTTCTGAATCCTCGGTGGAATTGAATCCCAGTTGGCTGCAGCACTCACCTGCTCATTAACAGAGTGTTCCCTATTTCTTCCCTATTTTACTTTCCTATGATGATTCCTGCAATTACCACCCAGATCAAATACTTGCTCTCACATTCTGTTCTCAGGATCTGTTCTACTCAAGTTAGAACAGTTGATATCAGAACTAGTACTTGAAATTAGTGCTTCAAGACAGGAATCTGACATTGGGTTGCTTGTAGAGCATTCAAATGTAAAGACTTCACAGTCCCTGGCATGTTGTCACATCACTATTGCCAAGACTAAGACAGAGTACAGGTGGAAGGCACAGTTTATGCAATCACTCCGCCACTTGAAAGATGAAAACTTTAAGAATCGTGGAGTTAGAACTAGGTGTGGTGGTGCCCACTTTTAATCCCAGCTATTGGAAGGCTGAGACAGGAGGACCTCAAATTCTAGGCTAGCCTGAATTACATAGTAAAAGCCTGTCTCTAAATTACATAAAAAGCTCTGGGAATATAGCTCAACAGTCACTGGACTCAGTCCCTAGAACCACACACACAAAAGAAAATACATAGAGAGGACTGGGGATATAGCTCAGTAGCATAAGCGCCTGCTTATGAGAAACACAAGGTCCCAAGTTTGATCTCCCATACCAGAAAAGAAAAAAAGATAAGAAAGTACATGGAACTACTTTCCTGTTGTTAATGGCCATAGAAACAATAAAGAAAGAACATAATAAATTTGATTTTTCACTTTAATGAGAAAAAAGATAAAATAGCAATGAAAGTGCTTCAAAACAGCTTAGTATGAGTTGCAATAATTAATATATTGCATATTGTTGTCTTCATAGTAGTTATTCACAGGACAAGATGCAGACATGATGTCCTGTCTAAACAATATTAGTACAAATCTTTCTTCTCAGTGAACTAAGAGAAAGTAGCTGTACATCTATAAGAACATAATGAATTTGGCCAGTGAATTATTGACTCCAGGAAGGTATGAAAATAAAAAATCTTCATGAAAACTTTATCTTTTTATATCTCTTTTAGAAAACAAAGCTGGGTGTGGTGGCGCATGCCTGTAATCCCAGCACTCGGGAGGGTGAGGCAGGAGGATTGTTGTGAATTTGAGACCAGCTTGAGCCACAAAGTGAGCTTAATGCCAGCCTGAACTTACATAGTGAGACCCTGTCTCAAAAAGACAAAAAAAAAAAAAGAAAAGAAAAGAAAACAGTACCACAAGGGCTTGCCAGATAGCTCAGCAGATTAAAGTGCCTACTTAGGCAGACACAAGGGTCAGCTATTCAGTCCCTGGCTTGCCATGCCAGCCCTGTCCCCGGGGTGCGCTGAGATATGATTGAGACTGAGCGTTGTGGCACATGCCTGTAATCCCACTGCTTGGGAAGCTGAAAACAGGAGGATTACTACAACTGTAATCTGTGTAGTGAGACCTTGTAGTAAATACAAATAAAAGGGTATCGCAGATTTGATTTTATAATTAGGTATCAATCATCTTGAAAGAATCATTAACCCAACCCCCAACAGGAAATGACCCTGGCCCATATTGGTGCCAATTTCCTCATTTGATTCCAACTTAATCAATTTTACCTGAGCAATGGTGCTTGTAATCTCATTGGTTGACCATAGTTTTGTCCCACTTCATGTCCACCTAAGTGAGTTCCCATGTCTTCTCCACCACCTTAGACCTGACTCACCACATGATTTCCCTCTATAAAAGTCCCTGGAAGAGACAGCTTACCTCAGACCACCCCCGTGGGGGGCCCCCTCCTGTCCCTCTCTCGAACAGGAGCTTTCTTTTCCCCCAATAAATATATTCTGCTCATAACTTCCATTTGTTCCTAAAATTCATTCTTCAGTTTTAGAGAACATGAACTCATCCCAGGTACCTTTTAAGGTTTGGAGATCAGTTTTTCTTCCTGTGTCACTTGGGGGGTTCTCTGCATTACTTTCTTTTTCCCCAACGAATACATTCTACTTATAACCTGCATTTGTTCCTAAAATTCATTCTCCATTTTTAGAGAACACGAACTCACCCCAGGTACTTTTTAGACTGGGAGGTCATTTTTCCCCTATATCATTTGGAGGTCATCCACCTGACATCAGTTTTTTGCTCCCTGTGTCCACAGGATGGGTCAACAAACTCCAGAGCTGTGATCACAGCCCAATATACTGGGGGGTCTTGTTATTGGCACTTACAGTTTCCTGTCATGTTACCCCTGTCAAGTGGTACTTTCCAGGACACCTCTAGGTAACCTCCCCATTGATCAAAAGATTCTCAGGGCTGGGGAGGTGGCTCAGTGGAATAAGGGCTTGCCTGGCAAGCACAAGGCACTGAGTTCAATCCCTGGTTCTGCTAAAAATGATTCCAGAGTCAGTTGCACTGATGTTTGTATAACTACGTATTAAGACAGACAAGGGCCGGCCAGATAGCTAAGCAGACTAAAGCAGAGCACAGTGGCTGGGGTTTGATTCCAGGTGTGCAGTGCCAGGCCCTGCCCCACCCTGCTGGCCCTGCACCCAGGGTGCCCTTAGATAGTGATTGAGATTGGGTGTGGTGGCGTGTGCCCGTAATCACAGCGCTTGGAAGACTAAAAACAGGAGATTCACTATGAGTCCTATCTGTGTATTGAAACCCTGTACACCCTGTACTAAATACAAAACAGACAGCCTTCAGGAATGGTACTGTGTATATAAAATATAAATTGTACATTGCATTATACTAAAACACTTTTTTTTGCTTTTAATGAGTTACTTGTATTAAAGTGGATCATAATCTTTTTCTGTATTTTAGGGAAGGGTCTACAGGGTATTTAGGGTCTCACTACTAGATCAGACTCCTAGTAATACACCTGTCTACTGCCTCTCAAGAGCAGCAATTAAAGGTGTACACCACCGTGCCCAATCTATTACCATCAGCGCACCCGGGGTGGGGCTGGCAAGGCAGGCCCAGGGTACGAACCCTGGCCCCTGTGCCTGCTTGCAGGCACTTTAATCCACTGAGCTATTTAGCTGGAGTAATTCTTTTTTATTTTTATTAATTTTATTGAGAAACAAGTAGCAATGAGACAGTTTCAAAACCGATTAGTAGGACAGTTTCAATAATTAATACACTGCATATTGTTATTCATAGTACAAGAATCTTTTTTGTTTAGTTTTGTCAGAGATGGGTATTCCAATGTCATTTAAATATTGTAAGTGAGTCAATTCAATAAAATAATCCAATATAGTCCAGTAGTCCATAATAGTAATGGGTTATCCATAGGACTGGTAATGTCAGAAGTTGTTGACTTGAGCCTTTTACAGCTCAGCATTTTAATACGACTTTAATTTCTATACCTCACTTTTATATTTTTCTGCTAGATGGCTAAGACCAAGATAAAGCAAGACCTACATAACAAGAAATGTAACTTTTGTATCTGCCAAGGTCAGTCAAATCCCCTCACAATTTTCCCTGAAACCTTATACCACAGTTTGTAGAACCTTTATCAGTGTTCGGCTCGCATAATTCTTTTTTTTTTTTTTTTTTTTTTTTTTTTTTTGGTGGAACTGGGTATTAAACTCAGGCCCTTGTGCTTACCAGGGAAGCACTTATTCTTCTTAGCCATCTCCCCAGCCCTGGCATAATTCCTGAGTTTACTTTTCTGTCTCCTAGTTTGTTGACCACCCAAGGAAAAACTAAACTACAAATATTTCAAAGAAGGTGTTAAATTTCTCTCTCTCTTTTTTGCACTGGCATGCAATGAAACTTACATTGTTCTAGTTTTCTGAAATACAATGTAGCTGCTCTCATGTTTATCAAGTATCATTTTAAAAAATAAATTGAATGAGTTCCATATGGCAATACAGACTGTGTACCTACAAAGACTAAGAGAATACCAACAAATTTAATATAAACATGCAAAATGAAGTAAATTTGACTCTTGATATTTTGCATGAATATCCGCAAACCATAAATATCTTAGGATATTTAGGGTCAACCTCACTGGTCTTTGTATTATAACATATTTTAACAACATCTTCCTCCAAAAATAAAAGCTGTAATTGGCAGAGGAAAACTCTTTTCAATTGTTTGTTTTTTAGTCGAACATTTGCTAACAAGACATGTTATACAACTTTAAAATTAAAATGTTCTGGGACTGGGCATGGTGGCCCAGGCCTGTAATCCCAGCACTCAGGAGGCTGAGGCAGGGGGATTGTTGTGAGTTCGAGACCAGCCTGAACTACAAAGTGAGGGCCAGAGAGATGGCTCTGTGAAACAAGTGCTTTCCTGGCAAGTACAAGGGCCTGAGTTCAATCCCCAGTTCCACCAAAAAAAAAAAAAAAAAAAAAAAAAAAGTTTGCTGAGCTACAAATTGAGCTTAAGGCCAGCCTGAACTGCATAGGGAGATCCTGTCTCAAAACAACAAAAAAACTGTTCTGGGGCTGGCGAGATGGCTCAATGGAATAAGTGCTTCCCTGGCAGGCACAAGGGCCTGAGTTCAATCCTCGGTTCTGCCCAAAAAATAAATAAATACATAATTAAATTAAATTAAAATGTTCTGCTGCCCTGTCTTAGGCTGTTGAGTTAGTTTAATTGAATTCCAAAGCTCACAAGGGAAGGGTGAAGTAGATATCATTTGCAACAATTTACTGTATGTGTCAATCTGGGGCTTTCTGTTTAGTATTATGTAGACAAAATATAACTATTTTAGAACTTTCTTTGTGATTGAAACTCATCATGACCAAAGTCTCATTGTGTTTATAAATACTGTACTGTTAAAAAAAAGACTGCAGAAAGAGCTGAAGGTCATCCACAGTACTAATGTGCATTGGCCTAATACTATTAAAGCCATGGCCAGCCAAAAGATTGCATTTATCATTATTTCTGTACTGACTAGAGCACTGAGAATCAAAGAAGAGTAATTCAGGTAACTATAGCAAATAGTTATGGTAGCAACACAGAAAACTATAACAAATAACTATGGCAATAACACCTTCTAACAGAAATGTGTGAGCCACACATACAAATTTAAATGCTTTACTTAGCACATTTTAAAATGTTAAACAGGCCAGGTGTGGTGGCACAGGCCTGTAATCCCAGCACTCAGGAGACGGAGGCAGGAGGATTGTTGTGAGTTCAAGACCAGCCTTAGCTACAAAGTGAGCTTAAGGCCAGCCTGAACTGCATAGTGAGACCCTGTCTCAAAAAGACAAAAAAAATAAAAATAAAAATAAAAAATAAACAGGTTTGGGGTTGTAACACAATGGAGGTATATGCTTAACACAATGGAGGTATATGCTTAGCCTGAAGGAGATCTTGAGTTCCATTCTTGAAACTATTAGAAATACAGATATAGATATAGATATAGATATTCCAATGTATCCTATATATGTCCTAAATACTCAGTTTGAAATTGTGAAATATGACCCAGGCATAGTGGCATGTGCCTGTAATCCCAGCACTCACAAGGCTGAAGAAAGAGGATTTCTCAAGCCAGCCTGGGCTACAAAGTGAGTTTAAGGCTAGCCTGAACTGCATAGGGAGACCCTATTTCAGAAAGACAAAAAAAAAAAAAAAAAAAAAACAGAGTGCCATGCCAGTCCCACCCCTGGGGCACACTGAGACAGCAATTCTAACTGGGCATGCTGGCACCCACCTGTAATCCCAGCTCTTGGGAGGCTGAGCACAGGTGGATCACTACAAGTCCAATCTACCTAGTGAGACCCTGCAAACCCTTACTAAAAATACAAAAAAAAGACAGAAAATGGACAAAATCAATAAATAAAATTGTGAAATGTTTTGCCTTTTGCTTTCATTTTAAATCTTTGAAATCTTGTGTATCTTCACTTTTCATTACATTTCCTTTCAGATTAGCTACATTTCATGTCATTAATACTGGCCACCATTTTTAATAAGATAATTTCTTCTGTTCCTTCCATTGAGATTAATTGACACTTCTGCAGTTAGTCTTTTGAACCTCCAGGACAGATTTATACATCAAGTGGCCATTGTTACGGTTCCTATCTAACTGTCCCCACAAAGCCTCACGCAGTCTTGGGGAGGACTTTTGGAGCTTGTGATTGATTATTTATTTTGTGTGTGGATGCTGCATCTGCCCTGGGGAAGGTAATTTGCATTACAATGTAAGGAGGGGAAGACAGGCCAGCTAATTGCCTAAACTAAGCCCTTTGCTCTCTTGCTCTTTGCCACCACCGTGAAAGGCTGCTCTCTGCCATATCTCACTCTGCCTTGGAGCCAGCTAAGTATGGACTGAACCTTTCAATAACAGTGAGCTAAATTAAACCTTTCCTTCCTTCATTTTGGGTGTGGGGTATTTGTCCCAACAACAAGAGAAGAATAACTGAGACAACTATGTAGAAGCTATTCTAGATAAAGCATGTAGGAGTACTGCAGAACAATTGGACCACATATATTTTAGTAATTACCTGAAGAAATACCACATGCGCAATATACTTTAATGGTTACTATTAAATGCTATCACAGAGATCTAGAGCTATGAGCCTTCCCTGTATGTTGGAGAGCAGCCAGCACCACCTGTCCAATCATTCCCTGGAGCTATAGGTGGGAATATAGCCCATTCCTCCTCTCCATAGACTTAATCTTGCTACCAGTTTGTTCCTCTGACCTAGGCGCAAGCAGGATGAATGACAAAGAAACCCGGAATAAATTTAGGGCAGCCAAAGTCTCTTGCCTCTAGGGCAGATGAGCCCTGAGCCTCTAGTTTGTTCCTCTTTTATTCAGCCAGACTCAGATTGTCTTTCAAAAATCCTTTCAGTGTGTGCTCAAGTAAACAATTTAAACTCCTGTGTTGAATTTCTCCTTTGTGCTTACAGAGGAGGCCAGGTAAGCCTCAATGTGCCTCTAGTCTCCTATGCCTATGTGGTTTGAAGTCCACCAAAAACATTGTAGAAACTGCCTGGATGACTCAGTTTGGCAGCTGGCATTCCCTTGGCCCACTGAAGCTCTGGGTCTTCAGGGATGTCATTGTGTGTCTTTATACTGTGTATGGGACCCACCATGCCCTGTTCTCAAAACACTGTTCCTGATTTTGGAGGGGACAGAAGAACTTCAAACTAATACAATGTCTTTCTCCTATTTTGTATGAGAGCCCTTTTGGATTTCAATTCATTAAAAATTGTACCTAGTTCAAGGCCCTGAAAGGAATGCTAAGAACAAAACAATTTAATTTAAAGGGCTCCCTATAGCAGGCAGCCCTTTCAATGCTACTAATTTTTGTCTAGTACAACAACAAATCTTACATGTCCACTCTGCAGATTTGTGCACGAAATTCCACTGGTAAAACAAGTTCACAAATTGCACATAGACCAAAAATGGTGGCAGTTTTAATAGATTTGATTTACTTTTTAAAAGTAGCTTTTGGCTTGGGGTTTTAAACATCTCTGTTTTGGGGGCAGACACAGCATGGAACCTTACATGTTTAAAGACTCGATAAAAGATATTCTTTTCTATTTGATCTTCTAGATTACCAATGTGGTTCACAATTAATAGCCATGTTTTTCACCTTAGTGAATTTTTAGAATTCTAAAAGCATATTTTCTAGTTCTACTTGCACATCTTTTTTTTGGCAGAACAGGGGATTGAACTCAGGCCCTTGCGCTTGCCAGGGAAGCACTTATTCTGCTGAGCCAACTCCCCAGCCTCACTACTTACACATCTTTGAGAGCTCTCATTGCTTTCTTGCTTTTGTTTATTATTTGACAAATATGTATATGACACTATGTGCCAGACTCTGTTCTAAACATTTTACAAACATTGACTTGTTTAATCACTGAATGGTTCTTTCTGATGCACACTGCAACTGCAGCCACCCAACTAGCACTATGAGTTTGTTCCTTCTTCTAACATGAGTTGCCTTTAGTAAGTCATTCCTTTGCCTGCTCATGATTTGACTTCTCAGCAGGGAAGTCTGATTGTTAGGGCCTGAGCAGGGTCCCCTGAGCAGTGGTCACCAGCAAATTGTAAAAGATTAAAGAGGCTTTGCTCTTATGGGTCAGCAATAAACTCCATAAAGAGTCACACCTTTGCAGAGGAATCTGCTTTGCCCCAAGTTTTTCTGAGCCTGAATGACGATCTGTTGCAACCATAGTGGCTAAAAGCAAGTCAAGCCAGCAAAATAGTGTTGTTTGTTTTGTGGAACAGGGGATTGAACTCAGGCCTTTCAATTGCAAGGCAAGCACTTATTCTACGGAGCTATCTCCTTGACCACTAATTTTTCTTAATGCCTATCATAATCATCCAAATCAAACAGAACCATGAGGACCTCTGGAAAGCTGATTTAGTGGCCCAAGCTTCATAAAGTAGGCTTCATAAAGCAGAACTTCCTAGAATAACCACATAATCACCATCTTTGCCACAGGGTTCGAGAGCTCTACCGTCCCCTCAACCACTGTAATTTCAATTCTCTCTCAGCACTAACCAGAACAGATAGTTCTGGCCAACTCAGGAGCTCCATGGCAAGGATTGCCTGTCTGAAATGTGTCACACTGAGTAGAAATTGTCACATGCTAACACCACTGCCATGCACTGTCACTGACTGGACACTGCTCCACATCTACATACTATTCCCACTAGAAGACCCCAAGAGAAGTCCAGCCAGCACTTTCAAGGCTCCATCATCCTACGTATCCTAGCTATTGTGTTTATCTTAAGTGAGATTCAACAGGAAGAGTGTGTCAGGGCTTGGTTCAAGCTGCCATCCTCAACAATTTTAGGATGGTATATGTATTTTTTAATTAGTGTTCACAGTGAAAGAATACACTTATGATGGGGAATTTGTTCATGTACACATATCTTGAGTCTTCTTCATCCCTTTCTGTTCCAACTCCTCCCTACCCCCTCCAACTCTTGTTCCCTTTCCCATTTGCAAAAGTTCCACTGCCTTTTACTTTTTATACTATAAAAACATGGTATGGGGGCCGGGGAGATAGCTCAGTAGAAAAAGCGCTTGCCTGGCAAGTATGAGGGCCAGAGTTCAATCCCCAGTTCCACCAAAAAGAAATGTAAAACATGGTATGGGACCAGGGAGATGGCTCAGTGGAATAAGTGTTTCCTTGGCAAGTGCAAGAGCCTGAGTTCAATCCTCAGTTCTGCCAAAAAAAAAAAAAAAGTAGAAGAAAAGAAAAACATGGCAGTGGTGCTCATTTCAAAGAGAAAAATGAAGGAGAACAGCAACAGCATTGCAATGTTGGCTTTCTGACAGCTAGAAATAATGAGCATCTCAATAACTAAATGGAATTCCTACAAGCAGAAGAGAAGCTCAAAGGTTGGGGTCAGACAGGTAGGGACATGAAGGAAGGGCTGTGGGTAACAGCCTACGCTTTCGCTGAGGTGACTCCTAGGATGAACTTTAGAAGGTAGCTCACAAAGCTGTAGTATACAGTGAAGTGGGTAAATGCAGTCTGATCCAGAACCTACATCTTAATCTCTCTCTCTCTCTCTTTGTATTTTAGGCAAGGGTCTACGAGGTGTTCAGGGTCTCTTTACTAGATCGGACTCATAGTGATCCGCCTGTTTACAGCCTCCCAAGAGCTGAGATTACAGGCTTGTGCCACCATGCCCAGTCTCAGCCGGGCCCGGGGGCGGGGCCAGCACAGTAGGTTCAAGGATCAAACCCCCTGGCCGAGCCTGCTTACAGGCGCTTTAATGGACTGAAGGAGCTATTTGGCCACCCCTTCTTAATCTCAATGTCATGCAACAAAAATTTAGTGCTGGACTTGCACCAACATCATCATCCATCATGCAGTAAAAAGGCCAAAATAAGACATGCAATGAGATCATGTTCTCTTGACTCCAAAAAAAATCATGGCCAGGATGCTTGTAATTTAGCAGTCAGGAGGATTATGAGGCAAGCCTCACCTAGAAACGGATGCAAATAACTCCACTCCTCGGCATAGCTAAAGACAGGCCTCACACTACAGTTGCCTTACTTCTCTGTGCACAGAAAATGTTACAATGTTATGCTCCCCACCCACTAGGATACTTCTGTTTCTTTCTTTTTGTCTTTTTGAGACAGGGTCTCACTATGCAGTTCAGGCTGGCCTTAAGCTCATTTTGTAGCTCAGGCTGGTCTCAAACTTACAACAATCCTCCTGCCTCAGCCTTCAGAGTGCTGGGATTACAGGCATGTGCCACCAAGACTGGCCCTTTTTTTTTTCCCATGCTGGGAATCAAACTTAAGACCTTGCACTTGCCAGGCAGCCATTTGTCCTGCTGAGCTGTATCCCCAGCCAGCCATATACTTCAGTTTGTTATTTCCTGTTCCTGACTTGGTTGCTCCTGTATCTTAGAAAAGCTGATCATTGCGATGCAGTGCTGGTCACTCTGATGCATAAATCAATCCCCAAATGGCAAACTATTCTGCCTTTCTACTGCCTATTTGCTTATTTCATACAAGCCCTAGAGCACCAGAAAATGGGGGCTAATATTCTGACAGTGAACCACATCCATGCCTGTCCCCATAAGTAATCACCCTTTAAGTCCTGGGCTTTACTTTAGTGTTTCTCAGACAAAAAAAAAAAAAAAACAAAAAAAAAAAAAACAAAAAAAAAAACCCGAGCCAGGCGTGGTGGCGCACGCCTGTAATCCCAGCACTTGGGAGGCTGAGGCAGGAGGATGGTTGTGAGTTCAAGACCAGCCTGAGCTACAAAGTGAACTTAAGGCCAGCCTGAACTGCATAGTGAGACCCTGTCTCAAAAAGAAAAAAAAAAACTTCAGTGTTTCTGCTGGCTACTGCAAAATGTCACAACTTCACATGTCATAGGCAAGTCCTGATCAAATTAGGCCCTATTCAGCATAACAACATAGTACCTGATTTCAGAAGCAGCTCTGCAGAATTGATTTAAAAAAAAAAAAACACGCTGAAAAACAATTTTTTTTCCTGGAACCAGGATTGAACTCAGGACCTTACACTTGCCAGGGAAGCGCTTATTCCACTGAGCCATCTCCCCTGCCCCAAAAAGCATCTCCAGTTTTTTTGTGAGGGGGCAGAACCAGGGATTGAACTTAGGTCCTTGACACTTATCAGGCAAGTACTTATTCTACTGAGCTATCTCCCCGGCTCCACTGAAAAACAAATTAGTTGGGTCAAATATAGCTACCCAAGCAGCATAAAGATCAAACATTCAAGGCTATCCTGAGAAATTTAGTGAGAGCCTGACTCAAGTAAAAATATTAGAATAGCTGAGTAAGAATCTCAGCACTCCAAAATTCAATTCCCACAAAAATAAGTAGATGACTGATTGATAGATAGATGATTGATTTCAAATTAAATTACTGATTTAAAGGATGCTTTGACTGACAAAGATTAATTTCAGTCACTAGTATTCCACATATTAATTTTGTGGAAAGTGCTTATATAAATGTAGAGAAAAAAACTGACAAATATACTAAATGGACAGAAAATACAATATAACAAAAATATCCAATAAGTGAAAATCTAATATTGAAACTTTACAGTTATCTATACGTTCTAATTTTTTTCATTTTTTTCAGAACCAGAGATAGAATTCTGGCCCTTTGTGCTTATTCTACTGAGCCATCTCACCAGCCCTATTTTCTAATTTTTAAATAGTTTCTCATGAGGGCTGGGGAGATAGCTCATTAGAATAAGTGTTTGCATAGTAAGCATAAGGGCCTGAGTTCAATCCCTGGTTCTGCCAAAAACAAAAAAAATTGTTCCTCATGGAGTTACCATATACCTCCCATCATATTAGAGTCAGCTTAAGAGTTACAATAGCCTAATTTTTTCTTTTGCTTAATTTCAATGAGATATGCAGATGTATTCCTGTATAGCTCTAGTCTCTTCCCCTCTTTGTGGGTTATTATTGTCAAAAATGTACCACTTAATGTTGCAAATTAATCAATGTATGAATTTTTTTCTTTCAGTACTAGGGATTGAACCCATGGCCTACCCTCTGAGCTACATCCTTACACTTTTTTTGTTTAGTTTATTTTATCAGTACATGTATATAATGCATGCAATTTACAGTCCTCTTGGGGAGTGACTACATGTAAACATTACAGCTTCTTTTGTGCCTATTTGTCTTAGCACATGTTGTGAGTTTTAATATTTACATTGGTTATCAGATTTTAAGTGATATGTCTTTCTTCATCTCATTTCACTCCCACTCCTTGTTCCCTCAGACCATTTTCCTATTGTGCAAAATCTGTCTCCTTGTCCCTTTCTATCCACCTCACTCAAATGAAGGGTGTCACAAAGTATTCAAGTTTGCGTGTGTGATTTATTTCACTCAATATTATATTTTCTAAGTATGTTCATTTTCCTACAAATGCCTCAAATTTGTCATTTTTCATAGCTAAGTAGCATTCCATTACATGCAGATACCACATTTTGTTTATCCAATCATCTGTTGATGGGTATACAGCTTGCTTCCAAAATTTAGCTGATATGTACTGTGCTGCTATAAGTATTGATATTGCTATAGTATGATGAGTTAACCTCTTTGAGGAAGATACCTCATAGCTGGGTCCTATGCGATTTCTACTTTCAGTCCTTGGAGAAATCTCCATGTGGATTTCCCTAATGGTTGAAGACGTCAGAGCTAGCATTTTTTAAAAATTGAGTTGAGGGCTGGGGAGATGGCTCAGCAGAATAAGCGCTTCCCTGGCAAGTGCAAGGGCCTGGGTTCAATCCCCGGTTCTGCCAATCAAAAAAAAGATGAGTTGAGCCGTGTATGAGGGCACACTCCTGTAATCCCTGCACTTGGGAGGCTGAAGCAGGAGGACCACTGGAACTTCAGAGCCAGCCTGGGCTACAAAATGAGCTCAAGAATAGCCTAAACTGCATAGTAAGACCCTATCTCAAAAAAGACAGATAAAAAAAAATTCAACTTGGAGACAGAGTCTTATTGAGTGACCCAAGTTAGGTTCAAACTTTGGTTCTCCCTCTTCAGCCTCCCAGAGTCCTGTGATTACAGTGTGCACCACCATGCCTGGCTCAGCATGGTATTTAGTACAAGGTCTACGTAGATCAAACTCGTAGTGATCCTCCTGTTTTCAGCCTCCCAAGTAATGGGATTACAGGTGGGTGCCACCATGCCCAGTCTCATCACAGTCTCAGTGCACCCCAGGGGCAGGGCCCAGCACAGGATGCTAGGGATGGAACCCCAGCTGCTGCACTCTCCTTAAGCAGGCACTTTAGTCCACTGAGTTATGGCCTGCCCTTCAGCAGTATGTATATATATGTATGTATATATATTTTTTTTCTTTTTTTTTTGGCAGAACCGGGGGTTGAACTCAGGCCCTTACACTTGCCAGGGAAGCACTTATTCCACTGAGCCATCTCCTCGGCCCCTTGACAGCAGTATATTTTTAAATTATTATTTTACCCTCTCTAGTCATTTTATTAGCTCAATACAGCTTTGCTCTCACTTCCTTTGTGCTGTAGTTGCCAAATATATTACACATAAATACATATATTACAGTTCTATGTGTCATAGACCCAATTCTCCTCTCCCTCTCCCTCTCCCTCTCCCTCTCTCTCTCTCTCTCTCTCTCTCTCTCTCTCTCTCTCTCTCTCTTTCTCTCTGTCTCTCTCTCTCATATCTATAATTTTATACAATTACTTCTTTTTGCAGTGATGGGATCAAACCAAGAGATTCACATACATTAGGCAAGTACTCTACAGCTGAGAAACATCTCCAATCCTACAACTGCATGTAAAACAATTCAGAAAAGAAGAGAGAAAGCTGTGCATTTATAATGCCGCTATAATATAATTGCCTTCACTGCTGCTCTTCATGTTTTATGTACATTTGAGTTTCCATCTGGGGTTATTTGCCTTCAGTCTGAGGAATGTTCTATGGTATTTCTCATAGGGCATATCTGCTAGCAACAAATTCTGTTTATGTTTATTTAGGAACTTCTCTTTGCCTTAATTTTTTGTTTTCCAGAACCAGGGATTGAACTCAGGCCATTGCAAAAGCCAGGGAAGTGCTTATTCCACTGAGCCATCTCTCTTGCCCCTTTGCCTTCATTTCTGAAAAATATTTTTCTGGTGCTAACATTTGTTAGCACTTTGAATATATGATACATTTATTTTTTGACTTTATTGTCACTTATGAAAACTCATCAGTTTTATTAGAGTTCCTTTGTAATTAATAAGTCATTTTTCTCTTGCTGCTCTTAAGATTTTTTTTTGAGCCCAGCATGCTCTATGATTCCAGCTCTTGGGAAGCTGGGGCCAAAGGATCAGAGTGATTTCAAAGCCAGGGTGGGCTACATAGTGAATTCAAGGCCAGACTGTACTACATAATGAGAATCTATCTCAAGAAAAACAAACAAAGCAAGAAATCTTTTTCATGTTCAGCCATTTCAGTTATGTGTATCTTTTTGTTGTTTGCATATTTATCATACCTCAGGTCCACTCACCTTCCTGATTGTGTACAAAAATTAATTTGCAGTCAATTTATGACCTACTCATTAAAACAACTTGTTTCATTTAAGTTAGTTTTCCTAATTAATCTTAACATTACTTTGCAGTGACACAAAATTCATACAGCAGAATATAAAGGTAAACCAGGAATGCAGGCAAACTCTTTTTTTTTTTTTTTTTTCAGAACCAGGGATTGAGCTCAGGCCCTTGTGCTTGCCAGGGAAGCACTTATTCCACTGAACCATCTCCCCAGCCCATTTTTTTTTTTTTTGTGGCAGAACTAGGGATTGAACTCAGGGCCTTATGCTTGCCAGGGAAGCGCTTATTCCACTGAGCCATCTTCCTGCCCCGGCAAGCTCCTATAATTCCAGAACTTGGGAGGCTGAGGCAGGAGGATCACCATGAGTTTGAAGCCACCCTGGGCTACACAGAGAGTTCAAGGCCAACCTGTACTACACAGTGAGATGCTGTCTCAAAAAAAAAAAAAGAAAAAGAAAAAGAAAAAAAGAGAATGGAAAAGAAAAGAAAAAAAAATAACATAAACTAAAAAAACCACATTTTTGAGGTGGACATAGTGAATCATGCCTTTAATCCCACTACTCCATCAGGCTGAAGCAGGAGGATCACAAGTTAAAGCTCATCTTGGGTAACGTAGCAATTTAGTAAGACCCTGTCTCAAAATAAAAAGTAAAAAAAAAAAAAAAATGGGCTGGGATGGGTAAACATGAAGATGCTGGGTTAAATTCCCAGTACTATAAAAATCAATCAATCAATCAACTTTCTGAGAGGATGGGGATGTAGTTCAATGAAAAGACCCTGGGTTCAATCCTCAGTACCACAAAAACAAATTAACCTTCTGAGTGGCTGAAGATGTAACTCACTGGCAGAGTGCCCATTTATTATGCCCAAGGAGCTATAGTTTCATTCCTAGGACTGCAAGATAGATACATAGATAGATAGATAGATAGATAGATAGATAGATAGATAGATAGATAGATAGATACGTAGATAGATACATAGAGATAGATAGATATAGATAAATATAGATAGATACATAGATACATAGATACACAGATAGATACATAGGTACATAGAGATAGATAGAGATAGATAGATAGATAGATAGATAGATAGATAGATAGATAGATAGATAGAGATAGATACAGATACACATATACATAGATACATCAATACATAATATACACAGATAAACAGATACACAGAAGCCGGGCGTGGTGTAATCCCAGCACTTGGGAGGCTGAGGCAGGAGGATTGTGAGTTTGAGACCAGCCTGAGCTGCAAAGTGAGTTTAAGGCCAGCCTGAACTGCATAGTGAGACCCTGTCTCAAAAAGACAAAAAAGAAAAAAAAAAAAAAAAAACAGATACACAGATACATAGATACATAGAAATGTCGCTCAATTCCTAAGTGTCCCTAAATGCCTGGTATAGTAGTTATGCATAACCATTTCATATGTATCTTTCCAGGCTTTTCCCAATGCAACTTTATATCTATGGAGATGTAATTGATTTATTGAGCATTTTGAACTTGGCAGAGTATAAACAGAAAACAACTTTGTCCCCAGCCATTCTCCTTTGACAATTACTTTCCTCATTCAGGTGAGACCTGACCATTACTGTCTCTACTGCAGAGAAAGGTGAAGTTGGGGATTAGAGGAAAAAAGCCAAGTGTTTGCTGTTGTGACTTTAAACTTTACTTGACTTACCCTTCTTTTGTAGCTCTCCCCTTGCTCATACAGGCTGGCCTTGATGTGTGGCAGGTAGTATGTATGTGGATTCTTCAGAAAGACCCAATCTCCACATTGCACAAGCTACCTAAATGAACAATGGGTTCTCGTGCTGACTTCTTGCAACCCCCTTCCATTCCTTTTCCTGGCAGTTCACCCCTTGGCCTGTTACTACTGATGCCCACTCACCTCCACAGGGCAACAAAGAATCAGCTTCATGCAAGCTGTTTTCCAATACAACTCCTTCGTTCCTTGGAAAACTCAAACACCTTCACCATGCCTGGAAGTGGAATTACAGGCTACTCCACTTCTGAATTTCTTCCACACCCTGCTTTCATCAGCTACAGCTCTACGGGAGAAGCAGTAACCTTATTCTCTTTCACAAATACCCCAAATTCCAGGGGTCAAGTGTCTAAGTGCTCAAAAATTTGGTTATCATCTTTTTCTCTGCAGCAGGGATGGAGGAACATTTTTAGCAGCCAAGATATCCATCCTCTCTGCCCTTAAATATCAGAGCTCCTGGGTCTTGGACCTTTGGATTCTAGGACTTATACCAGCCTTCTCCCTCCCTACATTTGACCACTCTCTAGTTCTATGATCTTCAGCTTTGAGTTGAGAATTACACCATTAATTCCCCTGATTCTCAAGCCTTTGGCTTGAGTTAAACCATTGCCTTTGTCCTGATGTCTGGTTCTGAGATCCTTAGATTCATACTGAATTATACCATTAGTTTGCCTGGTTCTCCAGCTTACAGACAGCATATCATGGAACTTCGAAGCCTCCATAATTTCATGAACCAATTCCGATAATCAATCAATCTATCTATCTATCTATCTATCTATCTATCTATCTATCTATCTATCTATCTATCTATTGAACTATTGTATTAGTTCTGTTTTGCTGAAGAATTTCAACTAATACAATCACCAAGAGTAATTCTAATCCAACTTTGGGCTTTGGGTGATAATGATGTATCAGTATAGGTTCACATTCATTAAAATACATACCACAGGGTTGGCAATATTCAGCAGCACAGCATCTGCCTGGCGAGCACAAGGTCCTTGCCCCCTCCCCACTGAAGATATCTTTTAAAATTCAAGCAAAATATGAGAAGCACAGCAAAGAAAGTGAGGTGGCTTTATTTACAATTGCCAAAATTTAGAAAAAAATAAAATATATGTCAATAGGTGAATGGATAAACTGTGAGAAAGTAGCCATTAAAACATGAAAATGGCAGGGGACTTAGCTCAGGAGACAAGCCTGGCAAGTGTGTGGTCACGAGTTCAATTCCCAGGACTGGGGAAAAAATTGGAAAGATACAGAGGAAGCATAAATGCCTATTACCAAGTGAAAGAAACCAATCTCAATAGGCAACAAACAATGTGATTCTAACTGTGTGACATTCTAGAAAAGAAAAAACCCCAGAGATTTTAAAGATCTGTAGTTATTAAGGGCATGAGGAGAGGAGGGGAGAAACAGGTAGAACAGCAGAGAGGCTATTTTTACTACAACAAACTATCTAGTATGATACTTTAATGGTGGACATGTCATGAATTTGTCCAAGGCCATAAAATATACAATATCAAGAGTGTAACGTAATGTAGACTATGTGACTATTTTTTTTTTTTTTGGTGGACTCGGGGATTGAACTCAGGCCCTTGCACTTGCCAGGCAAGCACTTTTTGTACTGAGCCATCTCTCTGGCCCTATATAATGTAAACTACAAACCTTGACTGATAATGATGTGTCAGTGGTTTTTCACCAACTGTAACTAATGTACATCTGGCACAGGATATTGATAGTGTGGGAAACTATTCATGTTGCTGATGTGTGGTGTTATGGTTTGTGTCTAGTTGTCCCCCCAAAGCCTCATGTAATTATGCGGTAAACTTCTAGAGTTTGTGATTAATTCATGATCCACTGGGATTATGGATGTAAGTGCTGCTGGGATTATGGGTGTAAATGCTCCTGGGATTATGGGTGTGAGTACTATACACAGCCTGGGACATATAGCCTGATTGCAACTTTAAGGGAGACAGATTTGCTTTCTGTTGCTACTATTCCACACACAAAACTGCTCTTGCTGTTTTGCTGCCTTCAAACACCATGAACTGCTGCCCTCTGCCATGTGCCACTCTGCCTTGGAGCCAGCTGAGTATGGACTGAAACCTCTAGTAACTATGAGCTAAATAAACCTTTTCTTCCTTCATTTTAGGTGTCAGGTATTTGTCCCAGCAATGAGAGAAGATTAACTGAGACAGGATTTGGTACAGGAGAAGTGGGGTCATTGCTGTGGCTAAACCTGACCGTGTGGAATACAAGCTTTAGGGAATGGCTTATGGGAAGAGATAGAAAAGGTTCGGAGATATTGCCTAACAAGAGAAGTGATGGAACAGCTTTGGCTGTTCTGTATGGGAGATTCTAGTCAGAGCTCAGATCGGAAGGCCCATAGAAAACCTGCCTGTAAAGACCAGGCTTGGGATGTTTCTGGTGGAAAGAAGGACTGCATTGGTTGTTGGACTCAGGATAATTTGTGTTACAGTGTGACAGAAAGTTTGTTTCCATTTTGCTTGTGTCTAGAGACTGTGTCTCAGACTGACATTAAGGTTGACTAATTTTCAAAAGATATTTCAAAGCAACCAAATATTGAGGCAGTAGCATGAATATTGCTGGGGGCTTGTAGCCAGATTTGTGTTGAGAATTAAGAGCAAAGAGCCCAGCAGGATGATTTAAAATGTGAGTTTGGCCAGAAAGGAAAATCCAATAAAGCTGTGGAATGAAAGAACTAAGAGGATCTCCATTGCTGGGAAGGAACAAGAAAATGGAAAGGATGGCCTGAGGACATCACAGGAGGCAGCAGGTTTCCAGCCTCAGAATTACAAAGGTCTGGGACTTTGCCTTGGGGGGAAAGGCACAGAGCTCCATGTTCCAGAATGGTGCCAGCATGGAGAATTTATTCCTGGAATCTGGGTCAAAGTGCTCAGATACTTGTCCCCTACAACTGAAAGAGAAAAAAAGCCTGGCTACAGCTCCACCTTGGCATCATCCATGTGGTGTTGGTTTTAGGCACATGCAGAATTCAGGAGTTCTGAGGTTAAGAAAGCTTCCACCTAGATTTCAGAAGAAGGCCTGGGAGACGAGGCAGGGAGGGCAGTATGTAGAGCTGGGGATGAGAAGCCTATTCCGTGGAGACCTCAGAAGTTTGGAAAAGCCAGGAACATGGATCATCTGAGGGAAACTGCAAAGATGGAGCAAAGCTGGCCTAAAGAAAGAAGCCATGAGGGGGAGGGGGACCAGAGAGATGGCTCAGTAGAATAAGGGCTTCCCTGGCAAGCACAAGGGCCTGAGTTCAACCTCTAGTTCTGCCAAAAAAAAAAAAAAAAGCCATGAGAGCTACCATCAAGAGCATCATAGGGGTGGAGCCACATGGAGCTCACAATTTGCCATAGATTTGCTTCAGATGTTCCACATGGAATTACAGGACTTCATGTTGGCCTTTCTGGATTTTGGACTTGCTTTACTCCCAGTGCTTTGGATTCCCCTGCTGTGTGTACCTTTTGGAATAGTAATGTTTATCTTGTGCCTCTAAATGTTGGAAGTGTTTAACTTTTCATTTGTACAAGGGCTCACAGCTCAAAGTTTGCTTTGGATCTTGGAGGAGACTTGGGACTTGGACTTTTTAGCAATGCTGAAACTTTTGGGACTTTGTCAACTCTTAAGAGATGGACTAAAGTGTCTTTTGCATAATGGATGTCCATGAGTCCGTGGAGGGTCCAAAGGTAGAATGTTATGGTGTTTAGTTGTCCCCTCACAAAGCCTTATGCAGCCATGGGGTGGACTTAACTCATGATCCACTGGAATTATGAGTGCGAGTGCTGCTGGGATTATATCCTGGGACATATAGCCTGAATGCAACATAAGGGAGACAGACTTGTTCTCCACTGTTATTGTTGCTATTACTCCTCCCTTTTGGTCTTGCTGTTTTGCTGCTTTCCAATGTCATGAACTGCTGCCCTCTGCTATGTGCCAGTCTGCCTCAGAGCCAACTGAGTATGGACTAAAATCTCGAGTAACTATGAGTTAAATAAACTTTTCCTTCCTTCATTTTGAGTATCAGGTATTTATCCCAGCAATGAGAGAAGAGTAACATGGAAAATCTGGATTTTATGCACAGTTTTGTTATGAATCACAGGTTGCTTTAAAAATTAAAGTCTAGGGGTGGGGGAAATAGCTCAGTAGAATAAGCGCTTCCCTGGCAAGCTCAAGGGCCTGAGTTTAATCCCTGGTTCCGCCAAAATAAAAATTAAAATTAAAGTCTATATTTATAGAGTCAGGTAAGTAGAAGATCTGAGGAGAAGAGCTGATATACACCTAAGAGGAGTTCAGAAACATCATGGCTAAAAATAAAAAAAATAAATAAATGTCATGACTTGTGTCTCAGTGTCTCCACAAGATCCTCATAAAGTCACAGGTGGGACTTTTCAGGGGTGGCTGAATCTAGAGTATGTGATGCTGGAGTTAAGGATGTGTGATTACTGATTATCAGTCCACTGATAGGCTTGGCACTACTCTAATCCTCATAGCCTAAGTCAAGTATAAAATGGGCAGAAAGAGCCACTAAGACCCCCTCCCTTGCTTGCTTTTTGCCTGCCATGAATTGTTTTTACTCTATGATGCCATTCTGACTTGGAGCCTGTTGAATTCAGGACCTCTACAAAGTGTGAGCTAGAATAATTAATCCTTTCCTTTTTTAACTTGGTTATCTAGTATTTTTGTCTCAACAAGATAAAGTAAATATAACATAACAAAATAAAACATAACAAAAAGAAAAAGAAGGGGTGTGAGAGAATATTTGAAGTGTCAGAATTTCTCAGAATTGTGGAAGAAATCAATTTACTAATTTAAGCAACCCAGTAAGGCCCAAATGGAAAAATAAAAAGAAATCTATGCTAGATACATAAGAGGAAAAATTGAAAAAGTCAAAAGCCATGAGAAAAAAATGTAAAGTAATCAGAAAAGTATGACCATCTTCTCTAAATGAATCAATAGTAATTAGAATTATAACTGAAATTTTCTTTTTTTTTTCTTTTTTTTTATGAGCAGAATAGATTTATTGAGGGAAAGAAAGCTCTGTCCAAGAGAGGGACAGAAGGGGGGCCCGACTGGGTAGTTCCCCCGGAAGCTGTCTCTTCCAGGGACTTTTATAGAGGAAAGGCATGTGATGAGGCAGGTTTAAGGTGGTAAAGACATGGGAACTGGCTTAGGTGGACAAGAGGTGGGACAAAACCATGTTAACCAATGAGATTTCAAGTACCATTGCTCAGGTAAAATTGATTAAGTTCAGGAACGAATAGGGAAGCAAGTAACATAGCAAGCAGGCATGAATATGGGACAGGGTCTCTTCTTGTTGGGGGTTGGGCTAGTGATTCATTTAGGCTCTTTCAAAGTGATTTTTCCCCCCAAAGGTCATTTTTATTATTTTTTTTATTTTTTTTTATTTATTTATTTATTTTTATTTTATTAAAATACAAATGTCAATCAGACAGTTTCAAGACACCTTAACCATACACATTCGATGAATTAATACATTGCAAACTGTTTTCATAACGTTTTGGTATTGTACAAGGTGCATACATGATATTATATTTACAGATATTATTTTAGCAGATATCTCTTATCAGTGAATTAAGAGTGTAGTTGCTT
>PVKA01029970.1:0-27770 GCA_004027165.1 Ctenomys sociabilis
AAAAAAAAAAAAAAAAAAAAAAAAAAAAAAAAAAAAAAAAAAAAAAAAAAAAAAAAAAAAAAAAAAAAAAAAAAAAAAAAAAAAAATTCACTTAAAGCCTCATTGCTACCAGACTGACATGTGGAATTAAGGGCAGGAGTGGACATTTCAAAGGTAAAGGAAATCAAGGCTAGCCTTGAACTACATAGTGAAAGCAAGCACACAAGAAAGAGAGAGGGAGGGGGGAATAGAAAGAGACAAAGAAAGAAAGAAAAAAATGAAGAGAAGCTGCCTTCAAACAATATGATACTCTAGCTGGGCGTAGTGGTGCATGCCTGTAATCCCAGCACTTGGGAGGCTGAGGCAGAAAGATTGTTGTGAGTTCGAGATCAGCCTGAGCTACAAAATGAGGCCAGCCTGAACAGCATAGTGAGACCCTGTCTCAAAAAGACAAACACACACACACACACAAAAAAACAATATGATACTCATGACTAAAATGTTCTCAGGTCCCAAATGTTATTCTGGTCAGCACACACACTAGGCTTATACCGGGAGGAATGTGAAAAACAGGCTATAAAAATATCTCACCTCTGGTGCTAGTTAGATTGCTCAGCAGATTAAGCTCCTGCTTTGGCAAGCCTAGGGACCAGGGTTTGACCCACTGTCCCACATACCGCACTGGGGTACTGGGCCCTGCCCCCAGGGCAGAGTCTGGACGTGTTGGTACAAGCCTGTACTCCCAGTGCTTAGGAGGCTGTTAACAGGAGGATCACTATGAGTCCAAGTTGCCTAGTGAGACCCTGCACCAAATACCTAAGTGAAAATAAAAAAGGAACCTCTGGAGCTGGGGGTGTGGCTCAGTGGTACAGCCTCTGTGTTGCTTGTTGAAGGCCCCCAGATTCAGATCCCAACACCATAAAAATTAAGTATATGGGACTGGAGAGATAGCTTAGCAGCATAAGTGCCTGCCTGGCAAGATCCCGGTCCCATTAAATAAAGTAATACTGTAAATGCTAATGCAGGCCACGATTCCAGTGCTCTGGGAGGGTGGAGCAGGAAATTTGAAGCCAACCTAGTCAATTTAGCTAGACTGCCTCAAAACTCAGGAGCTGCGGATGTAGCTCAGTGTGAAGACCTTGGGTTCAACCAGTAGTGAAAAGGGAACTTGAAATACTTGCCTTCCAAATCCTCTGATGTGGCTTCTCTGTGCTTTAAGAATTCATTAACTCCAAAAATGAAGGAACGTAGTAATGACTGGCTATGGCTGTGGTAAACTAGCCTAGACCAACAGAGGAACTCAGTACAGCCCTTCAGTGAAGGGAAGGCACCCTAGATCCAGGCCCTCGCCTCCTAGGCCCCAGCCCACTACATACCCACAATGGGGTCTTCAGCAACAGGAACTGTACAGTAGGGGGCGCTCCTTCAAGGATACCTTCTCATTAAATTCCAGCGATAAGAACATTTTGAACCATTAAAAAACTTTTATTTATTTTTTTTTTAACAAAGAATACCCCATGTGGGATGAAAATACATCTTGTTAAGTATAAAATATAGTTTTTATCATACAAAAAGTTAAACAAAATACAAAAACAATGATACCGCCACCTTCAGCCCACATTCCAGCGGTTAAAAATTCTCAGCAAAGGTGGAGCTCAGTGCTCTGACACAGGACAGCGAACAAAGTGCTTTGGCTGAGGGGGCTGATCGAGTGCCAGCGGCTACAGTGAGAAGAGGGGCTGGCACCCCCTCTCCTAACACTGGGCAGAAAGGGGACCGACGCGCCCTCTAGCTTCTCATGGCAGTTTCGGGAGGCTCTGATCACAGTGTCGGGGGCATTTGTTCCAGAGTCCCTCCTGCGGTGTACAGAGTTAACAGCGGGGAGAGGCAAAGAGCAGCGGCCCTTTATATGATTCATGCCAGAATTATACAATTCTGCACACTGGGACAAGGCCTTGAAAGTCATGCTAACACATTTGTGTCATTACGCGCAGCCCTGGAGCTTACATGTGAGATGGGGAAGAGAAACACAGAAATAAAATTAACAGGATCTAAAGTGCTGAGAGCATCCCCTTGGAATCAATTCCAAGGAGTCACATGAAAAGAAAAACAGATCCTCCCCATGTAAGTTTGCGACACAACACAGTACAATAAGGCTCTACAAATGGCTTTTAAGGCTTTTGGTGCGGCGTAGTTGTGAGTGCTTTAAGCCAGGTAGAACTACATCCTAAAGAAAAATCATGTCAGAAAAGCTTCCCACAGGAGAAGCACGCTACAGCCGAAACCAAATTAGCCTTGGAACATTTTTTTTTTTTTCTTGTAAGTGTAAAAACCGAAGGGAAACACTGATTTTACAAACCTCTTTTGCTTAGTTCACTAAACTGATTCTGTTCCACATGGCACGAGTTGGAAGTCTGATGTTATTCCAACAATCTGTAATTTCTTTTTTTAAAAAAAAATCGGGAGCCTATTTTGGTGGCGCACACCTGTAATCCCAGCACTCAGGACGCTGAGGCAGGATTGTTGCAAGTTCAAGAGCAGCCTGAATTACAAAGTGAGCTCAAGGCTGTAACTCCAACTACTGAAAATGCCTCAATCTTCAAGGACATCTGAGAAAATAGAATGGGCCTGAATATCTCTAGTGTGTTTTTAAACCCATCCAGCAAACACTCCTGTATCCCAACATTGGCGCTGACTGACAACAAGTCCATGCCATCTGAGGCCCGGAACTGCCTGCTGGTCATGGCCTGTATTAGGGAGTCTGAGGCTGGGGGGGCACCCATACCCCACTGCAGAGACCACGGAGTCTCTAAGAAAGTGAGAGTCCACAAGAGAAGTGGGAAGAAACAAGTAGGCACAGCTGCTTCTTTTCTTCCATGCGCTCACTGGACGTTGTTATTGAGGATGCAAGGATCCACCTGAAAATAACAAAGCAGAGGTCATTTCACTTTAGGGAAAACCAAGAACAGCCTCCTTTTAGGTCCTCTAAGCCAACCACTTACGGAAGGACAAGTATGAAGAAAAATGACAACTCTCACCTCAGTGTATGTGGGTGGTGGCATGAACTTGAACTCAGGAGCATACATAAAGATAGGGCTATCTTGAGATCCATCTGTGTCATCTAGCAGTGGAGTGGTTGGGCTCTCCAATCGGTGATCTTCAGGAATTATATCCATATAACAAGGAGGAGCTGCAGGGAGAAAACAGAGGGTAAGAAGCCTAGCTAAGAAATGCCAAACTATTACAATTTTACAAGTCTCAGTAAGGACAGAGTGGGGAAAAAGACATTGGGTGTGGCTCACCTTCTGGGGTATCGGGGATGTTCAGGTCTATCCAGCTCATTTCCGAACTAGCTCTGCTGGCCATGCTGGATGTCCGGCTACTTAGACCTGACCTACTGCCAATCACCAGGGGTAAGTCAAGGATGACTTTCTTGGATCCAGGGACACTAACATAGATCTAGAAAGGAAGATGGGAGCTTGTTAGATGAGAGGCCTGGGGAAAGCACCACTCTGGAAACAAATAGCTTCTCTCCTACAGCCACCCCCACCCACTCACCAGCAAGGAATATTCAACTCGGAGGATGTTGCAGCCCAGAATAGACGGCCTGATCTTCTGCACCCGAAGGCTCTTGCCTCGCCATGACGCGCACGTCCCTGAGATGATATGATTGCCTCTCACCGACGACAGCTTCTGTGTGAACACCTTGGTCTGGCCGTTGGCAAGGTAAGTGTGGCGGGCCACGATGGCTGCTTTGGGGACCACAATGCGGGAGCATGTATTCTCGAAGTCAGCATGGATGGAAATGTCATCACCTAGCAATGAGAGAGAAGAAAATATTGACCAACAGCACAGCTAAGGACATCATCCCCTGGGCTCCTCCCACCCCAAGTCCTTAACACCATCCCCAAACACACATTTCCTGCCTTATCATTTTCAGCACCAAGTTTTTACCTTCACAGAATCCTTTTCTGTCAATTCGAGCGGAGACGGACACACGCCCATCAGGAATGAACATGCAAGAAACTTTCTTCTCCTTTTTAGCAGACACTGGTGCCTATGTAGAAGGGAAGAAAAGGCGTTTTGAGATACTTCAGTGTATCGCCCAAGACACTTTATCATTCTATGACCAAGCACAACAGAACTTGGCATGAGCCTCACCATTAAATCAGGGGTATTGATATCCACCAGATCCATCACTTCAAAGTATTTCTTAGTCTCTTGAGTTGGCTGGCTGGGGCGATCAAGAAAGGCCTTCACCCAGTAGTCTACACAACCGTATTTTCCCTTGAAGGATGTTCCCAGAGGCCTGTGCCCAAAACAAAAGGTGGGAGGTACATTTAAAACACTTTCCAAGAACAGTAAGTGATCACAGAAGTAGGAAGATTTTTTAAAGAAACACAAAGAGCCCAAAAAGATGCATTTAGCTGATAACTTACCCTTCAGGAAGCTCAAAGCTGAACTTGTACTCGTATTGGTTTCCAGGTCTCATGATCACCATCTCGTTCTCACCTGAGAGGGGAGAAAAAGCAGGTAACCATTAGGTTTCTCCTTACACTTGAAATGTATCTGTGTAATGAAGCTGCCCGTATACAAAAAGAACCTAATACACCCACTTCCATCCCTTACACTCTTAAATTGAAGATTCGGCTGCATCTTAATTTTACAATTTTGAAAGGCTGGCCCAGGAATGCAAGGAACAAGCAACTTGCATATACAGAAATTTCAAATAGCTGAACAATCACGGGGTGAATGGAAGGGATATGTATGCAAAGTAAAACTAAGAATTAGGAAGCAACCCCATAATTCAAACCACTCCAACTGGGCGAGTTGCAACATTTAGCACAGGCTCAACTCACTCCGTTCAGGTGAATTGGCTCTCCCCCTCCGGTAGTTCGGAAGCTGTGCTCACCTGTGGGTTGGTCCTCCAGGGTGAGCGTGTCTTCGTAGCGCAGGTAGTCCAGACTCTGCTTGCACTGCTGGGAGCCCTGCATCCACAAGACCTTGGCCACTCCGCAAGCCAGGATCCTGAGGGCTTTGACTCGGGTGACTTCACACACCTCCACGACCACCCGGCCGGCCACCTTCTCCCCGCTGCCGTACACCTTCTCGGGGTCGTTAAAGACCACCTCGAAAGATTTGATCTTCTTGAACATTACCATGATTGGGCTGAGTCGACTGGCTCTGGAATCAGCGCAGCGCGCGAGTACAAGACAAAATCCCAAATCCAAGAAGGACTCTTTAGCGAAAGTTAAGATTTCACTCTTCCTTAAGGAATAAAAGTGTCCTTAAGCAGGTTGAGCTTAAAAACAAAATTCAAAAAAGATGTCCACAAAGGAATCCTTACTTTCAAAAAGATGCCTGGAAATGTTTTAATTTGCTGGCTATGAGAGTTTTTCTTAAGAAAAAAAATTCTTCTCTTTTCCCAAGGTGCTAGAGGAGCGCTCCGGAGCTCCGCGGGACCTCAGCTCAACCCAAAGAGGAAAACAGACTTAGGAGCCGAAGCCGGAAACTGCCTCTATATAGTTGCCAGACCCGGCTGCACCACGAGAGCGCTCGCCCGGAGGCTCGTGCTGTCCTCGTGCACAGCTCTCCCATTGGCTGCCTGGTCCGTGTTTACCAGGCGCCTGGCCAATCAGCGCAGCCCCAGGGGCGCGTGGACACGGAGTGCTCGGGAGGGAGCGCGCCGCTGGCCCGGGTGCGCTGGCAGCGGGGCGGGGGGAATGTGGTGGAGGAGGCTTGGGGCGGCTTCCCCGGGCGTCGGAGCCGGCCCGGCGCTGAAACCTGTCCGAGGGCGAGAGCCCTTGGAGGCCTACTGTGCATACTGGTCTGGGAGCGGCGTTTTTGTTTTTTTGGAAAGAAAATGTGCTTAGGAGGGACTTTCATACCCAGCCTCAGCCGGGGCAGTTTAGCCGCCGCTGTTTATTCCTGGCTCACAAGTCGCAAGTCTGTGAAAAACAACCCCAGAGCGCCAAGAATACTTGAGGATCCGGGCGGAGGGCAGAGCGCTGAGGTTGTTAGTCACAGATCCTTTTTGCCCTTCTCTTGGCCCGTGTGTCTAGTAAAACCCTCCAAGAAACTGCTGTCGGTTTGGAAGGGGAACTCGTCAGGCACTCCCACCCTCACCTCGCCCGCTGCCTCCCCAGCTCCTCGCTCCGGAAATTGTGCGGGAGCTACCGCATCCTGTCGCTTATCCCCTCATCAGTGCCTGCTGCGGAGTTAGGGAACATTTTGTTTATGTTCCTTCGCTCCCCACATTACGTCTGTAGTGAGATGTGTCCTTCCAATTCTGATGATCTTCCCCGCTTCTCCAGGAAAAAAAAAAAAAAAGCAGCTTTGTCCTTTGAGTTTCCTTCCTGAGATATTTTCATGCATTCTCTAAAGTCACGAAATAAAATGCTCATACATAAACCTTTTTTTCCCCTTAATTTTGAGACGGGCTCTCAGTCTATATCGTTTAGATTGACCTCTCTATGGAGACCTTACTTCGGATTGCTGGGATCGTTTACATACAGAAACCTGTTGTTAAAGCCGGGCGTGGTGGCGCATGCCTGTAATCCCAGCACTCGGAAGGCTGAGGCAGGAGGATTGTTGTGAGTTCGAGACCAGCCTTAGCTACAAAGTGAGTTTAAGGCCAGCCTGAACTGCATAGTGAGACCCTGTCTAAAAAAAGACCAAAAAAAAAAGAAACCTATTGTTGTATATGCAATCCCTGAGTGGATTAAAAGGAAGATAGTGCTTCTGTTCACAACCAAAGTGGACCACTTCCCTTATGTTTTTCCCTCCCTAGGTAGTTTAGGAACCACTAAGAAAAGAAAAGGTGCCCGGCCTGGTGACACATGCCTGCAATCCCAGCAATCCCAGCATTCGAGAGGCTGAGACAGGAGGATTGTTGTGAGTTTGAGACCAGCCTGAGCTACAAAGTGAGCTTAAGGCCAGCCTGAACTGCATAGTGAGACCCTGTCTCAAAAAGACATTTAAAAAAAAAAGGGGAAAAATAATGGCGTCATGAGTGTCTGACCAAAGCAAGGTGGTAGGGGCAGGACTTTTATTCTGTGGAGGTTTCCTTCACCTATCTGGCTGACTGCAAGATGCCTTAGGAGCTGGTTCCTAAGAAATCATTCCTAAATGTAATGAAAAAACTTTATATGCAAAGGAAAACTTCTAACCCCTTTTCTTGGATTCCTAGACCTGTCCAGTATTTGCACTGGGCTGTCAGGAGATTATTATCTTATTCCTTGTGCTGGAAGGAAGACGATTATGTTCCCAAGCTTGAGATGGGGAAGTAAATAACAGCCTTTCAGTATACAAAAATCCTATCTTCTCAGCAAAAGGAAGGCCAGTCAGTGCTCTTACTGCTTCTTCCTTGGTGCTCACAAACCTACCTGGATTGACACCCCGAGGCTAACAAGTTCCAACTCAACCCCGATACTGAGTAAGCTCAGAATCAGGCTAAGCAAGCTCAGGATCAGGCATCATGACTACCGGGAAACACACACAGGAACATGCTGATCCGTGTGGTGTGTGGGTTGAGATAGCACCCTGTTCTAGAACATTAACCAACTGGGTTCTAGGTGTTTTCAGTTAATCAACAGTACTGACTGGGTAGGGAAGGTGAGACTGTCACTGAAGTTGTTTTGTTTTTTGAGACAGGGCCTTGCATATAGCTCCTGCGCTGCCACACTTGGCTTCTTACTCAGTTAATGTTAAAAGCTCAAAATTATGGCTTTTGGTTGGCATAGTGGTATGCATCTGTAACCCCAGCACTGCAGAGGTTGAGACAGGACTGCCTCAAATTTAAGGTCAGCCTGGGCTACACAGTGAATTCAAGAGCAGCCTGGACTACCCAGTAAGACCCTGCCTCAAAAAGCAAAGCAAAGCAAAACAACACCTTCTAGAAAATTTTAATCTGAATGGGTATGAAGATGTATGTAAATATGAAAGTATGAAAGACCAAAATACTTACCAAAATACACAAATTAGTATTATTACTGCAAATAGTATGCAGATATAACTATACACATTTTGAAGTGACAAGAAGAACATGGAGATCGGGGTGGAGGTGATTCCAGATGGCTTAGAGAATGCTGATAATTTATTCATTTGGAGACATCTATGAAGTAGTACAATTTCAATTTCAAAAATCTCACAGCTGTCCTTGTTGTTTCTCTTTTCATTTTTAGTTTTTTCTTCTCTTCTCATTTTAGAGGTCAGTGCGGGTTGTTTGCTCTCTGTATGCCTGAGTTCTCCTCAATTCCCAGTGCTGTTTGACTTTGGCAAGAGCAGCTGCCTAGCAGGCCTGCAGCCAAGGCATGTTGTGAAAAGCAGACCTCTTAGAGTTGTTTATGACCTTTCACCTTATAACTCTGGATTCTGATAAACATCTGCCTCCTGATTTTTCTTTCTCAGTTCTTCAGTCAGAAGGAGAAAGATGAAGCAGGGGCTTAGTGGCATATACCTGCAATCCCAGCACTCTGGAGGCTGAGGCAGGAGGATCATTGCAAGTTGGAGACCAGCCTGGGGTACGAAGTAAGCTCCTGGCCAGCCTGAACTGCATAGTGAGGCAAAAAGAGGGCCAGGGAAATAGCCCAGAGGCATAAGCTCCTGCCTGGCAAATGCAGGGTCCCGAGTTCCATCCCCGGTACAAAAAAAAGTAGAAAAAAAATTGCAAACTCCTGCCATGTAAACAGGGTAGAAACACTTGTGTATGGAAAGATGGCAGGGCCAGGCAAACAGCAAAGCTGAGCTCCATCCAAGACTTTGGAAAGTTAGGTCATCGTTTACCTGCACCTTCCCCGCTGTCTTAGGTCTCAGTGAAAGTAGCAAACCCGGTGGCAAGGTTGGTTGTTTGCTTCACTGTAGCTGACAGGACAGCCAAGGGTTTCGGGAGGGAAGTGCCTCTGGTGCTGTTGCCAGGCAGACAAGCACTGGTGGCATTTCTGTCTTCTTTAATCTCCAGCCTGACCAAGAGTTAGGACTGTAAAGACGCATGCCCCTCCTACCCCCCCGAAAAAAATCACATTTTTGTTCTTTTAATCACTCCTGTCACCTTTATTCCTATAAGCCTCTTTTAACCCTTATCCAAAAGGCATTGAGAATTCAGGATCCATCATGGTCCAACTGTATGCATGGTCCTAGGCCAAGGATAACATAGAATACACTAATAACTGTGTATCATCTTAGAGTTCAAAGTGACTTCTTATGTAATTGTCAGTTTTGAGCACTAAAAAATAATCAGATTCTGCTAGGCATGATGACTTGGGTCCAAGCTACTCTGCAGACTGAGGCAGGCAGATTTCAAATTCCAGGGAAGGCAGGGTATGTAGAGGGACCCTCTCTAAAAATACAGATTATAAAGGGCTGGGTTGTAGCTGGGCTGTAGCTTAAGGGTAGAGCATCTCTGAGTTTGAACTCTGGTATCATTCGAAAAAAAAAAACAGGGCCAGAGAGATAGCTCAACAGACTAAAGCACCTGCTTAGGCAAGCTTAGGCAAGCACAAGGACCCTTGTTCCATCCCTGGCACCATATGCTGAGCCAGCCCTGCCCCTAGGGTGGCCTGATCTGGCCCCAGAATCCAGGGTGGTGTAGTGGTGCATTCCTGTAATCCCAGTGCTAGGGAGGCTGAAAATAGGAGGGCTACTATGAGTCCAAACTGTGTAGTAAGACCCTGTAACAACCAAATACATTTTAAAAAAAATTTCTTTTTTTTTTGGTACCTTGCTCTTATCAGGCAGCTGCTTATGCCACTGAGCTATCCTCTGGCTGAATTATTTATATATCAATGATACTTACAAAGTTATCTGTCAGGTCTTTTGTAGTTGAGAAAGGGACTAACAGAATAGCAGGATATAAAGAGAATTAGGTATGTATGTGCATCAGCTCCCCACAATGAATGTAATCACCACTGCACACTTATACCAATTAAAATTTAAAAAGTAGGGACAGGGAAGATATCATAGAATAAGTGCTGGCCTGAGTTCAATCCCTGGTTCTGCAAAAAAAAAAATTAATTAATTAATTATAAAAGGTAAAAAGTAAAGTCACCTGTCATCAAGGTTATTTCCATTTATTTATTCATTTATAAGAGTAGGAAGAATTTCTTAAGAGGTAGCTTCTATGTAAAAGGGGTCCAAAACATGGGTTGCCCCAAGCTTAGGTTATCTCATTTAATTCTCATAATATGCCTGTGGTTCAGGATTAATAAAATCAAGCTCAGAAAAGTGAAGTCGTTTAGCGGGGCATGCAGATAGACACCTATAGTTCCTGCATTCTGGGACCCTGGCGTAGGAAGACTGCAAGTTTGAACCCAGGCTGGGAAATTTAGCAACTTAGTGAGACCCTATTTCAAGATGAAAATGCAATTAGATCAGCTTGTCCAGGATTGAATTCTCTATCTTCCCCTTGTGCCCAAACTTGCTTTTCTTTTTCAGTTTTAGTTTTAGTGGGCTAGGGAGATGGCTCAGTGGAATAAGTGCTCCCCTGGCAAGCTCAAGGGCCTAAGTTCAATTCCCGGTTCTGCAAAAAAAAAAGAAAGAAAAAAAAAAAAAAAAAGAAGAGAGAGTTTTAGTTTTCGTTCTTGGTGCTGAGAACTGAACCCAGGGTTTCCAGCTTTCTAAGCAAGTGTTTTGCCACTGAGTTAAATCACCAAACTCCCAAACCCATTTTTTTCCTTGTTTGTTTCAGTAGAACTATGATATACTTTCAGTCATCAAGGTTTAAAATCCAGACATGGTAGTGCACACTTGTAGTCCCAGCACTCAGGAGCCGAGGCAGGAGGATTTCCATGAGTTCAAGACCAGCCTGGCATGCATAGTAAGTTCAAGGCCAGCCTGGGCTACATAGTGAGGCCAGGGTGAACTCACAGTGAGATCCTATCTCAGAAAACAAAGCAAAACAAAATCTAGACATTGCCTTTGATTTGAACCTCTGACATCCTTCATGCCTAGTCAGCTACCAATTTCTGTCCAGGCCATTTTTTTAGTGCTTCTGCAACCTCCTGTTTTGTTTATTCTAATACTACTCAGGTTCATGTCTTTGTTATTTTTGTCTAAATCATTTTAACATAGTTTAACTAATCTTCCTCCTATCATCTATTGTTAGTAGATTGGCAAAATTTTCCCTGTCTGTTCCTATGACCATCCAAAGTCCCTTCCCTACTGAAACTCAGATGTTTCCTCCTGGCATTAAAGCCTTCACAAAGCAGCCTGAACCAAGTCTTGCTAAGGTTCCTCTGCCTTTTCTTTGCTTGCCTTTTTCTCATGACCTGGACCATCTGGCTTCCCCGGCTCTGCCTTGTGAAGTCCCATCCAGGAGACCATAGAATAATTCTTCTGCAGACAGTTGAACGATGCCTCTATGAACTGTCCTGATTCCTGGCCTCCGCACCTTTTCCCTCCCAGCCAAGCATGACTGTACTCTCTCCTGGCTCATCTTGCACTTCCATGTAGACGGCCTTTTCACTAGAGTGCAGGATTCCTGGAGAGCAGGAGCTTTGTCCCATCTGCCTGGCACCTATTAGAGTGCAACTCACAGAACAAACGCCCTGGTCTTGGAGGAGACAGTGTCCCAACTCAGACCCTGGAACAGTTTCTTGTCAGTTTTAGGTATAAAATAACCTAAATTTAGTCCTTTCTGCCACACTATAACGCATCTGCATCCGGCCTCTGCCTCTGCAAAGCCCATGGCCTGATTATGTGTGGGAACAAGGCAGGGAAGGCAGCAAGAGGATGGGTGTTTTCCTGAGAGGAAATTGGACAAAGCTGATGTTTATAAGCATGAGGGAGATGGGACATCGTGTACTGAACCCAACTTCCCCTTTTCTGGGAAATTCTTTCTTCACCAGTTCAGAAATCCAGTTGTCTCAGGCCTGCCACCTAGTGGATAGTTAAATGTAGGTACTGTCAAGATCTCTGATCCAATAATTGTCTCAAATACACAAACTTTTCCAAGACATGAACCTGGATCTTTTTAGACCATTCCACCATTTTACCGAATCATGAAGACAGACAGACAGACAGCCAGGCAGGCAGGCAGGCAGACAGACAGACAGAGATATATGAGGGGAGATGCAGCCCTGGTGATTAAACCCAGGCCTTTTGCACTGAATGACATCCCCATCCCTTTTTAATTTTTTTTTTGGCGGAACTGGGAATTGAACTCAGGCCCCTGGGAAGCACTTATTCCACTGAGCCATCTCCCCGGCCCCAATTTTTTTAAAAAAAGCTGGAACTAAGACTAAATTTCCCACGCTTGGCTTGAATCTATGATCCTCCTGCCTCAGCTTCCCAGAGTGCTGGGATTATGGGTGTGCACCTCCATGTCCAGCTGTGGAGATGATTCTTGGTCATGAAAGTAAGGAGTAGGCGAAGAGGAAGACTGAGAGGAAGAAAGAATGTACTGAGACAGTTTTCCTTTTTTTTTCAGGAATTAACAATTAACAATACTTCCTTTGTTTATGGATATATGCATGACAGAGATATATATTGCACAACATTTTTTATATATTTAGTACAAGGTCTAGAGGGTCTCACTACACAGATTGGACTCCTAGTGATCCTCCTGTTTTTCAGCCTCCCAAGTGCTAAGATTACAGGCACAGTCTGCTCAGCACACTCCGAGGGCGGGTGGGGTCAGCATGGCACACTGAGGGTTGAATCCTGGTCCCTGAGCCTGCCTAAGCAGGCAACTTTAGTCCTCTGAGCTATCTGGCCAGCCCTCCAACTAGATTTAACTCCTACCTTGTGTGTCGAGATGTGATGTGTTTATCTGTTTCTTCACTCAAACTGAGGCAGGGGCAAAAGTAAGATATAGCCTGGAGTCCTTCAGGACTTCCCAACTTGTACAAAGGGTCAACATGGACCACTACCCTTAGCTTAGCTCAGTCAGCTAGTCCTACCCACCAGTAGCTCACTGTGGCTTGCCTGATGCGGCTCCTTCTCTAGCCTGCTGGGGTCTCCCGAGGATTTAGGTCTCCATGGGGAACATGCCAAGTGTCCCCCCTAAAAAGAGAAGAAAACCATGACCAGGCCTCTATCTGTTTCAGTTACTGCAGTTTTAGCAAAGGATCTTTCAACTCTTGGCCAGGGGGAGGGATCCTCATTATTAAAATATACGACTTAGATAGTTGCCCAAGGAGGCATAGGTATTGAGTGTGTCCAAGACTGACTACATGAACCTCTTGATACTAAAACTCTTTTTTTCTATGAACAAGTACCAGAGGAGGATTGTGGAGTGGCTGGAGTGGAAGCAGGTCTAGCTATCCTTCCTGAGTTTCAGTCTCCTGGAGGGAGCCCACCCTCCATTCCGCACAGGAGCTTTATCTCAGGAAACATTTGTCATCATTTCTTCCTATTAATTGTTGTGCAGATGATGTTAGCTTGTTTGGGAGTGGGCAGGAAGGCCAGGAAGGCTTTTTGTTTTCTAATGTTTTGCCTTTCTCACTTGGTAGAGATAGTGCAGCTTCCTGGCACGAACTTTGGGAACTGAAATGCTCTGCCTGTCATCTCTCTTGTGTTGAGAAGAAATGAAGGAAGGAACTTGCCCTGAAGGTGCAGGTGGCTGGAGTGGGGAAGGAAATGTTGGGCTAATCTGAAAGTGGTTGAGACGGTGACAAGTTTAAAGAGTTGCCGTGGTAGCACTCACAATCCCAGGGCTTCAGCAGGAGGATTTCAATTTCCAGTCCAGCCTGGGCTACTTACCATCTTAGTGAGACCCTGTGTCAAAATTTTAAAAAGGCAGAGCTGGTCAAATAGCTCAGCGGGTTAAAGCGCCTGCAAGCAGGTGCAGGCACGATTGGAGGGGGTGCTCGGCCTGCTGTGCTGCACTAAGTGAGCAGAGGGTGAGTGAGCGAGCGGGCTGAGATGGCAATTAAGACTGGGTGTAGTGGCTGTAATCCCCCCTCTTGGGAGGCTGTAAACAGTTGGGTCACTAGAGTCCCATCTAGTGGTGAGACCCTGAACATCCTGTAGAACTTTCCCTAAAATACAAAAATAAATAAATAAAAAGGCAGAGGGACAAGGGAAACTCCTCAGTGGTAATCCCCAGAACTGCTCAGGGTTGGAGTGAGGTATACGAGGCCTGGGTTTAATATCTAACACAGAAAAAGCAGAAAGGAAACCAAACAAACAGCAACAAAAATTTATAGGGAAAAGGGCAAGCCAAAGTAAAATTGGTGTCCCTGTCCCCACCACCATTTTTCTCCCTGATACTGGAGACTGAACCTGAGGTCTTTACTCTGAGCTCACGCACAGCTCTTTTAATTTTTTTTTTTTTTTTGGTTGGAGACTTTTTTTTTGAGGCAGGGTCTCAATGTGTGTTCAGGCTGGCTGTGAACTTGCTATGTAGCTCAGGCTGACCTCAAACTCTCTGTGATCCTCCTGCCTCAGCCTCTGAGTACTGGGTAACAGCTGTGAGCTGCCACGCCCAGTTAGAGACTGGGTCTTAATGAAGGTGTGGATTGGACTCAGATTCATGATCCTCATGTGTCAACTTCTTGGGCTGGGATTATAGACATGCCCATTTACGTACGTATGTGGAGGTTAGAATACAGGGCCTTCACATTGAGCTGCATCTCTAGTCCTTTTATTTTTTGTTTTGAGATAGGGTTTTATGAAGTCACTAAATTGCCCTGGGCTCAAATTTGTGATCCTCCTGCCTCAGCCTCCCCAGTGTTGGGATTACAGGCAGGAGGATCTGTGTGTGGTGGTTTATACAAAAAAACCCATGGCTCTTTCGGTTTTCCACCATAGCGCAGGATCAAGGTGAGAAGGAGAACCCCATGCGGGAACTTCGAATTAGCAAACTCTGCCTTAACCTTTGTGTCAGGGAGAGTGGAGACAGATTGACGTGGGCAGCCAAGGTATTGGAGCAGCTCACGGGCCAGACTCCTGTGTTTCTGAAAGCTAGATACACTGTCAGGTCCTTTTGGCATCAGGAGAAACGAGAAGATTGCTATCTGCACATGGTTCAAGGGGCAAAGGCAGGAGAAATCCTGGAGAAAGGCCTAAAGGTGCAAGAAGGAATTAAGGAAAAATAACTTCTCCGATACTGGAAACTTTGGTTTTGGAATCCAGGAACACATTGATCTGGGCATCAAATATGCCCCAAGCATTGGTATCTTTGGCCTGGACTCTGTGTGGTGCTGGGCAGGCCAGGTATCAGCATCTCAGACAAGAAGCTCAGGGCAGGCTGCACTGGGGCCAAACACAGAAGCAACACAGAGGAGGCCATGCGCTGGTTCCAGCAGAAGGACAATGGGATCATCTTTCTGGCAAATAAATTCCCATTTCTGTTCTGAAGGCCACTGAAAGATTTTCAGTGAAAATCAAAACAAAACAGAAAACACCAATCCTCAAAGCCTTCAACTGAGACTATCTTTTAATTCAGCTTTTCATCATTATGTTTTTCTTCGTGTTTGTTTCATTATTTTTTTAATCTAGAAATATTAGACATATCTTGAGTTATAGTAACTGAAAGAAAAATTTGAGCCAGGGTCTTGCTGTGAAGTCCAGACTGGCACATGGAACTCACTGTGTTGCCAAAGCTGGCCTTAAACTCATAGCAATCCTCCTGCCTTGGCCTCTCCGAGTGCTGGAATTATAGGCAAGTGTCACACACTTGGACAGTAATCGAAATTTTAGCTCTTTTATTACTTTTTGTTTTTTTTCGTTTTATCAGGGACCAAATCCAGGGTCTCTTTCACATCATGACAATGCTCTACTGTGAAGTAATAACCAGATCAAAATTACAGCTCTCACATCAAACTATATCTCTCTATTCCCTTCCCTTTTATGTTATGTGCTCATTAATTATGTCACTGGATGTCAGTCATCAGCAATTACATTGTTTTCACCATGTAAATAATAATAGGCCAAGTAGCATATTTTGGTTACTGTGAAATTATAGTAATTTATTTAGACCATTTAGTTTATTGTGCATCTATCTTCATTTTATTTCTTAAATTTCAATTTTTTCAACTGCCTATTCATATTTTATCTCAAATGGTCGATGTATCAGGTAATCTGAAGAAATTAATTTTCCGGAGACTTGGCCCAGGCTCCCTGAATAATTTTTAGTCATCAACGCCACCTGCTGGCCAATTGTGAAGTGGGCAGTCAAATTTTCGAATTACAGTTCTGGGCTTTCAACTGCGGAGTACTCCTTTCCATGGTCTCACCTTGTGAATGACCTTGTGGAGAAAAGACCTTGTCATAGCAGTAGAGAAGAGAATATAAAACAATCGACTATCGGATGCCTTGTCATCTATTTTTTCCTGTTTCCTAAGCCTTTCATTTTAGCATCAGATGAAGAAAGGTAGGCTACATGTTTTAAAAGATTAGATAGATAGATGATAGATAGGCTTTGCTGTCCTGGAAATTGAACCTAAAACTTCACAAGGAGTTACATCCACAGCCCCCTTCCCCTTTTTAAGACACTAAATTATCCGCACTGGCCTTGAATTTGAGATTCCCAAGTATCTGGGGTTAGAGGCATGCACCACTACTCCTAGACTATCCATTTTTCCCCTTTTTATTTGATTTTTTAATGTATTTGGTCCAGGGCCTCACTATGCAGCTTGGACTCATAATGACCCTCCTGTTTTCAGCACCCTCCTCCCTCCTGCTCTGGGATTACAGGTGTGTGAGCCACCACAACCAGATTCAGTGGATGGCTCAGCACACCCAGGGGCGGGACTGGCATGGAATGTGCTGTGGGAGATCGAACCCTGGTCCCTGTGCTTGCCTAAACAGACAGTCAGTCTGCTGAGCTATGTCGCTGGTGCTTTTTTTCTTCCTTCCTTCCTTTCTTTCTTTTTTTTTTTTTTTTTGAGGCAGGTTCTCACTATGTAGTTCAGGCTGGCTGGAACTCACTATATAGCTATGTAGCCTCGGTTGGCCTCATACTCCTGGTCGTCCTCCTGCCTCGGCCTCTGGAGTGCTGGGACTACAGGTGTGCACTGCCTTGCTGGCTTGCTTATCCATTAAAAATGTACAGTTTCATTCCTATATACTCAATAGATGACCCGTTGGCTATATCCAAGAGTGTAATTCATGGCTTGGGCCAGCCACCGCAGTCAGATAACGCGTGGGCCTGACACTATGGAAGGCTTCCCCCGCCCAGCCTCCTCCCTCTGCCAGTCCCTAAGCATCCGCTGGTGTCCTTTCTTTCACTCTCAGTTTGCGTCTTCTGTGATCTTATATAAATGGAGACAAACGATATATTTTTGTTTTTGTTTGTTTGACTTTGCTGGATTTGAATGAGGTTTGCACCCAAGAGGTTTTGAGTTAGGCACAGACAACAGGAAACCGGGACGAATCTTCCACAGATGGGCAGGCATCTCTGTGGGGACAGAGAGGGGAAGTAGAAGCGTGAGGTGTGCTCAGCACATGTGCCGACTCACTGAGGTGAAAGCAAGCATGTACTGCAAACAAGTACTAATACAGACATTCTGTAAGAAGATTCATATGTTAGAGGTCTGCTTCTTATTGTGGCAGTGTTGGGGCAATGGGGCTCTCGAGAGTGAGGCCCAGTGGAAGGTGCTTAGGTTGTGGGGGGCACTTCCCTCAGAAGTGCTTGGGTCATGGGCTGAGATCCTGCGTTAGTTCGCACCAGAGCAAGTTTCAAGTCATTTATTTGGTTGCTAAGTTTATTTGGTTGCCAAGTGATAGTGTCTTCTGCAGAGTCACTAGAGTTGAGGGAGTCTTCATTTATTTATTTATTTTTCTTTCTTTTTAAATATTTAGTATGAGGTCTACAGGGTCTCGCTATACAAATTGAACTCGTAGTGATCCTCCAGTTTTCTGCCTCCTAAGTGCTGGGATTAGAGGTGCTCGCCATCATGCCCAGTCTCAATTGCTGTCTCAGGGCCCCTGGGGATCAAACTCCAGGCCCTGCAGACTTTAGTCTGCTGAGCTATCTGGCCTGCCTAACCTTCACTTATTGATGGACACTGGGTTGTTTCTACTTTTTTGGTTATTACAGATAAAACATTTTCTTATAATCCATGTTGTCCTCATTGGTTTATTTCTCCTTATATTAGTGGCCATTTGTGTTTTACAGATAAAACTTGTATGAAATGTTTATGCACATACGTTGTTTCTTATGCATCCATGCGTCCATACCGGACGGTCTAAATGGTTTCACACAATGGTTGCGCTATTTTATATTCTCACCATTTTTTCACCAACATCTGGTATTGCCAATCTTATTCATTTTCATTTTTGAGTTTTCAGTGGTATCTCATTTTGGTTTTAATTTGGTTTGGATTTTTCCCCAATGACTGATAATAAGTTCGTTCCTTTCTTTTTCTTTTTTCTTTCTTTGAGACAGGATCTTACCATGTAGTTCAGCCTGGTCTGGAACTCACTGTGCAGTACAGGCTGGCCTCAACTCAAAGCAGCTCTCCTGCTTCAACCTCCTGAGTGCTGAGATCACAGGTGTGTGTCACTACACTAATCCAATTATTGATAGTCCTGAGTATCTTTTCATGCACTTATTTTGAGCCTCCTTTTTATTTTATTTTCTTCTGGTATAAAGATTGAATTTAAGGCCTTTTCATTAAGCTGTATACCTGGCTTTAAAAAACAAAACAAAACAAAAACCTCTTTTTTTTTTTTTGTCATTTTGATACAGGGTCTGCGTAAATCTCAGAGGTGCTTACCCTGGACTCAGATTTATAGTCCTCCTGCCTCGGTTGCCAGAGTTCTGATACTACAGGGGTATGCCACCATGTCGGGATATGAGCTACCATTTTTAAATATTGCATTGGTAGCACAGCTAACTCTGAGTCCCAGCAGAGGAGCAAAAGAAGAAGTTGCATGACAGGAAATGAGCGTCATTCACCTGTTGGCTGTACAGTTCTTCATAACTGACTGGAATTTCCATACCTGTGGGATAAAGCTACCCTGGAATTAGGAGCTCCAGGACAGGAGCTGCTTTTAAAACAAATGTTTGCATGACAATGCCTGTGTCCCAAAAGCATAGTGACCCAAGCCTATAGCCCAGCGACTCAGGAAGCTGAGGCAGGGGGAGCACAAGTTTGAGCCTTGTCTCAAAATAAAATAAAAAAGTACTGGAGAGGTAGCTCAGTATCCCCTGGGTTCAATCCCTAGCACTGGGAGAAAATTAAAAAAGAAAGGAGGTGGGGGAGAAGTTTGCTGAAGATACAGCTCAGTGATAGACTCATTTCCTAGCATGCTTGGAGGCCTTGGATTCAATTCCTGGTACAACAAAAAACAAAACAGGAGGTCACAGTGTCTGTAGGTTCGGATCCTTCTGCCCTGGGCTTTCTCCCATTAGAACAAACTCCTTTCCAGGTTGAAGTTATTTCACAAAGCACCTGGGCTGAGCTTTAAGAACTAGCAGAGCCCCTCAGTCCTCAGCGCAGGGGTGGGGAGGCTAAAGCACTGTAGAAGAAACTTGAGATGGCAGCTGGAATACCCTGTGCCCTATGCCCAGCCAGTGTGTCTATGTCTACATATGTCTGCAGAAACTGTGGGATCGGTGGGCATGAGGAGACAGGAAGATAATGGGGGTCATGTGACTATGTTGGAGAGGGCAGGGCCAGGATGGAGGTCCTGAGGGCAGGAGCCAGGGTGGGGGTGCTAAATACAGAAATAACCTCTTCAGAAATGTGCTCGGAGCAGCACTGTTCCCTGGAACTCCCTGGAGTAGGACAGCTTCTCCCCTCCTTGGGGTGGTGGGGGCTGCTTGTCCTGTCAGAGATGCCAGGCAAGAGCTGGACACTGCACCTCATCCTGCACTTTCCCAAGTTTTTTTTCCCCCCTCTCTCTCTTTCTACACTGTGGGCTTCTTTCTCTTTCCCAGCTCTCACTTTTTGGCTTCACATGAGAAGAGATGCACCGCAGCTGCCTTCTCTGTGCAGCTCCACAGCCAGCCTCTTCACTTGTTCTGCGTCTCTTCGACAACATAATGGAGTGATTAACAGTTCACTTCCTGGATCCAGATAGTTTGAGTTTTCTCTGGCTCTGCTATTTATGAGCTGTGTGTGTGACAGTAGCAAAGTTCACTTCTTTTTCTTTCTGTACTGGTGATGGCATTCTAAGCTTTCACACTGAGTTGAATCCCCAGACTTCTATTTTTCATTTTGAGACAGGGTCCTCCTAAATCACTAAACTGCCCAGCTTGGCCTCAGCCCTCCTGCCTCAGTCTTCTGGAATTTTGGAGTTTGTGTGATCCTATCTCCCTGAAGGGAAAGTTTCTGAAACCTTCTATATTTGTTTCCTTATATAAAAATAAAGATGGCTCGGAAAGATAGCTGAGCAGATAAAGTGCCTACTTAGGGTTCAATCCCCCAGTGGTATGCTGGTCCTGCCCCAGGGCATGCTGAGAAGAGACTGGGACTGGGCATGGTGGCGTGCACCTGTAATCCCAGCACCTGGGAGGCTGAAAACAGGAGTCCCAATCTGTGTAGTGAAACCCCGTAGATCCTGTACTAGATACAAAATACATAAATAATGTTAAGTATTAGAACTTAAAGTTCTTAGGGCTGGTGGTATAGCTCACTGGACTAGATGCTTGCTTAAGTAAGTGCAGGGAACAAGGTTCAATCCCTGGTTCCACATGCCAGCCGGTGCCCTCAGCCAGGCAATGGAGTCAGGCCGTGATGGCTCATGGCTGTAATCCCAGCCCTAGGGAGGCAGAAATCAGGAGGATCATTATGAGTCTGGGCTGTGTAGTGAGACCCTGGGCAAAAAAGAAAAAAATTTAAAGTTCTTGACTACCACTCCAAGGTGCCTCATAATCTGGCCTCTGCCTATCTAACTTTCTGTTTGTTTGATTTTTTTTTTTTTTTCTGGAACCAGCGCTTGACAGGCAAGTGCTTATTCTACTGAGTTATCTCCCTGGCCCACTGTTTGCTTGTTTGTTTGAGACAGGGTCTCACAATGTAGTTCACGCTGGCCTGAAAATCAGGAGGTGAGGCCGGGTGTGGTAGGATGGGCCTGTAACCCTGGCTTCCTGGGAAGCTGAGGCAGTGAAGAACAAGTGGGAGGTCACTCTGGATGACTTGGTGAGATCCTGTCCCAAAAGAAAATTTAAGGAAAAGACTGGAGATGTAGCACAGAGGCAGAGCTCACCTAGCATGTGTGAAGGGCTCGGATCTATCCATAGTAGCACCCAGAGGAAAAAAGGTAATAAATGGTAATAGAGGAGATTTGAAAATACTGGCAGGATTTGAGTTGTTCAGGACCTTACAGGTGATTGGAACCGTCTGGAGTTAAGGATAGGTTCAAGGTTCAGAGGGGAAACCAGCAAACTCGAAAGCATGCACAAGGAGTAATGGGATGGAAAGCTGATAGGCTTGGCGTGGGGGCACACACCTGTAGTGCCCGCACTCTGGAGGCAGAGGCAGGAGGAGCCCCTTGAATTCAAGGCCAGTTTGGACTACATAGTGAGCTCAAGGCCAGCCTGCATTAAAAATCAAGATGGGGATTTTTTTTTTTTAATTTGAAGCCGGATCTCACTAAATTGCTAAACTGCTCATGCTGAACTTAAATGTGTGATCCTCCTGCCTCCGCCTCCCAGAGTGCTTAGACTATAGGTACATATCACCTCACTCCATTTACCAAAGAATTTTGTATTTTACATATTCCATTCCTTTGTGTGAAACAGTTTTCTTTCTTTAATAGCCTACAAACTCTAAGGACAGAAAGAAGGGCTGCTGATTTCTGAACTTTCTTTCAGTGAAGTGAGCACATGGTCTTTTGTTCTACTAAATACATCTGTAAAGAGATTCAACATAGGCAGTGGAGGATGGTGTGGAGAAGTCATAGCTTTAATAACCAAGTAGTTAGGAGTGAGAACAATAGCTTCTATCCTACTGTGTCATTCTCTGAAAGGCAATTCCCTTCACCTCAGACTCGAACAACGCCCTCTTCATCTCAACCAAGAAAGCCAAATATGCCTTCCCCATATATTATATTCATAAATAGACTTTTCCTCTAATTATTTTTTTATCCCTTAAGTTTCTCATGGGTAATGGTCATGTCTTTCTCTTTTTGTGGTTGCCTTTTACAAGAATTAATGCCTAAATTCTTTTCTGACTACCAGGCACCCATTAGACTTCTAAGCTTGTAGGGCTGTGCCAGGGATAGTGGATCAGAACAATTCTCTTACTATAAACAGGACTGTCACAGTTGGTGATGAGTCTCTCCAGAGAGCCAGAATGCAGAAACCCTGCCCAGAACCCCTCTTCTGTGATCACTCCAAACCTGAACTCCAGCTCTTCTGACTCTGGACAAGTGCCATTTTCTTTTCATGTGTCTCTTAGTCACTACCATTTTCTTAGCAGCTCTTTGTATTTGTCCATGCCAACCTTTGTCCCCAGTTATTTCCAAATTGGCCAGGAGATAGCTGTTCTACTTACTAAAAGTAAAGCCATAGAATGAACAGCCCTGAAAGAAGTGGGCCTGGGAAGTTTGCTGGGGAGAGAGGAGTCCCTGCATCTGAGGGGAAGAGATGCAGCTTCTCTAAGTCTGGCAGGAAGGCTCGGGCATCCTCGAGAGCTGCCTGAGCCGCTGCTGTGAAGTTAGGGTCACCAGAGATTGAAACATCAAAGACGCAGGACTGGAAGTAAGCATCTTCCACTGGAAGCCCTTCCTTACACAGCTGTCTGGCAGTATCTAGGGTTATAGCTCCCCGACGACTGCGCTCCGAGCGAGACAGTTGTTGGCTTGGGGGGCACCCTCCAACACAGAGCTGCAGGTCTTGCTCAGCTGAAAAGGCCCTGGCCACATCTTCTGCTACTTTGATGGAGAAGGACAGCTGCCCAGCTGCCTGCCGAATGACTATAGTTGTGCCGATATAGGAAGCTTGGATCTCCACGTGGCTCCCAGGGTTAGCAGTTTTAATGGACAAACTTGAGCCCCCAGCTCGGTCACCTCCATTGACAGAGCCGTCTTCAAAGGCCGCAGGAAGGTTGTCCACCTCAGCTTGGTAGACCTTCTGGTCAATGCACTCCTGCATGTTCTTAAATATGACAGTGAGCTATGAGAGCAAGAGAAAGAACAATTCATTTTGGGCCCACTGCAGCCTCCCCCAGTTAGGCCTCAAATATAGTCAGCAATCTGACCCACGCAAGGGGCAGGGTTTCTTCATGGCCCTGGGTCCTCCATCTCTTCTCCTACTCTGTTGCAGTATCACCTCGTCCCTCGGTCATCCCTCTATATTAGTTGACCTCAATCTCAGCCACTCCCAGAGAAAGTATCCCGTCTGAAACGCACTAGCTCTCCTAGTCCAGCCTTTTCTACAGTGTTTTCTGCATCAGCGTGAAATTTGCCTCCAGGGAAATTGATTTACAGAATTTGTTAGGAGGAAGCGATGATTCTGGATGCCAGAGTGGTTCAGGAAGACAGGGAAGGCAGATCATAGACAAATGGTGGGAATGGGAAGGGTGTGGTACCTGGTGGGGGTGGGTGTGTGGGGGTGGGAGACCGAGAGAGCATCGTGGTGGGGGGGCAGGAGGAAGACTGAGCCCCTGACCTTCCGTGTGGTGGTAGCGTTGGCCCCGGATGCCACGGGGGAGCTGGTGGCTTGGACAAAAAGGAAGTCGTTATCCAGCAGGGGCCAGGCTCCTTGGACGCGGCACGTGTGGAAGTGGTGGTGGAAGCTGCGCACGTGGGGGTCCCCGAAGGAGGCGCAGTGCAAGAAGCCGGGAGAGCGGCCGTGCAGCCGCCAGAAGCGGCCCTCGTAGTCGCAGGGGTCCGGGCCGGCGCCCGGGAGGGCGGGGCCCCGGGGCGGGGGCGGGGCGGTGGGGCCCTGGCGCGAGCAGTTGTGCTGGATCATCAGGTCCTCGATACCGTGCACCGCCGAGTGGAAGGCCAGGTCCCCGCGGCAGGTGCGGGCGGTGCGCCGCGTGCAGAGCGCGTAGGAGCGGAGCGCCCGGCAGAGTCCGCCCGCGCCAGCCCTCCGCACGGCTCCCGGCGAGCCCCCGCCTCGGAGGCTCAAGGTGGACGACACGTACTCGGCGTTGCAGCGGAGGATCTTGCACTGGGAATGGGCTGGGGACAGACAGGCGAGCACGGTGAGGCGGCCCCAGGCCTGCTGCAGGAGCGTGCTCCTCGCTCCCCAGAATCTCAGCAGAGGGTGCCGCGGCTCCCACTGCCCCGCTGCAGCCGTCCTCGCCCCGGCCCGGGCTCCCTGGGTCTGACTGAAGACGGGCCATCGCCTGACCTGCCTCTCTGTCGACCCAAGGCCTCCTCCAGCCCTCCCCAAGATGATTGGAATGTACCCCTGTTGGCTAGGGCGGCAACCGATCCGCACCTGCACTGCCCTCTACACCTCCCGTCCCCTTCCCTGGCCCTTCCTTACCATGTCCACAGAGGAGCAGCAGGAGAGTGAGAGTGCTTAGAGTTGGGGGACTGTCATGGGGGGGCCGGGGACTAGGGGACCGACTCCGGTCTCCCATGCCTATCCAGCCAGGTCCCCCCTGGCGCCGGTTCTTCCCAGTTGATGACCTTCCTACCTAGTGAATTTTGACCGGCCGTCTTGGAACTGACTGAAAAAAGAAATTTGGCGGGGTGTGGGGAAAGAGAAGAGTGGAAGATTGGTCAGGACAGTGTGGAGAGCACCTGGGGAGAGCAAGAAAAGGATGAGCAGCCAGGAGGTGGGGGAGAACGAGGCCCCCCAAACTGTAGCGTAGCTGGTAGGCCTCTGCCCCTGCTCCTGTGCTCACTCTCGGGCCCCTTGTGCAATACCTCTAGGTGGGGGTGGAGGGAAGGTGAGTGAACTTGGGGGTGGGGGGCAGAGTCCACTGTGTTGCCCCATCCCGAGCTACCAAAGAGCAGATGTGTTTGGAGAAATCTTGGGGATAGATTAGATCGGTCATCCTGATGGGCTCCCCAACAGAATTAGGATCTGAAAATACTTCAGGAACATATCTCTTGCTGTCCTTCCCATCAAGGGACACCGTCCAGAAAGCATTCATTTCTTTTTCTCCTGTGTGTCAGAACACAAGGAAGAGCAGAGGTGGGGTACCTATCCCTTTTAGAACATTACCACTCTTCCGTCTGCCCTAGAGGCCTGCAGTTTCAATCCTTCCACTCATAGAATAATGGCTGCAAACAAAGCATGCAATTCAATATTTATTTTCTTGAAAGCTAACCAGTTTTGTAACTTTCCACACATAACTGAAAGACCACTCTTTCCATTATTCTGTCCCTTGTGAATTCAGAAGTTCCTAGTCTTTTGAGGGTGCTAGCTGAGGGGAAGCTAAGTCCTTACCTCCATCCTGCCAAATTATGGGAAGGGTCCTGCAGGAGGGAGAGTAGGACAAAGGGAATAGAATAAGGGGAGAAATCAAATAGAACAGGAGCACCCTTAGAAGCCCACTGTGAAGAGTATTGCTAGGCAGGGGTAGGGTGGATGAATGTTAAAAAGGGTCTTGAAGAGAAAACTGCAGAGAGAGGATGTGGGAGACTCCTCCTTACCACGAGTCTTGAAGTGGGGGTTCAGGGGAAAGCTCAGGAGAGAAATGCATGGTTAGCTCATACAAGGCCCTGAGTTTGCACAAAGCAGGGTAGTGCCCAGCACTACCGCCTGAACCAAACCAAAACATCTTGACATAACAAGGTACAGTTAGCTAAGACTGCTAGAAGAGAGCCAGAACATTAAAATTCAAATGGCTTGGAGTCAGAGACCAGGAAGAAATGGAACAGAGGAGAAAAGGGGTTTGGGGCCTGTTGGTCAAGCAGCATCGATCTTACCTTTTGGACCACAGACATCCAAGTCAGTGTCTACAATTTAATGAGTTACATCTCAATCCAAAAGTTTTTTAAAAAAATAACTGCAATCTCACTTCGACTTACTGTTTCCAGTGGTCAGACATCATTCTGGCATTCAGTTCTCCAGCCATGGTTGCTTATTATGTTGCTGCCAGGGGCTCCGGCTCTTCCTGTTTCCCCCAGTTTTACAGCCCATGGGCCACTGCAATCTCCCTGAGGTCAGGGAGTCAGAGAAGGTTTGGTAGTGGTGGTGGGGGGGGAGACATGGCTTGCCAGAGGACCGGGACAGCTGAGAGGGGGAGGGAGGTGGCTACTGAGTTGACGGTTTTAAAAATAGCTAAGTCCAAAATTCCAGGAACATTGGTGGCAGTAGGGTGTGGGAGCAGAGGCAGTGGGGAGGGTAGGAAGACTGAACAGAATATGGAGGATTGAATGCCAAGTGCGCTTGGGGGAGACAGGCCGGTCAGATATCCAGTTCCAGCTCACAGGTCTCTGCAGTTCCTGCTTCTCCAGGAATCTCTCCAGTATTCTCCGTTGTGGCCTTTAACAATTACAGTGGACAAATACATGTCTTCCACCTACCACTGCTGTATTGAACAGTACTTGTAGTTTCCACATGTTGTATCTGACTGCAAGAATCCAGAGCGGAGATAGTTCACAGCTCCTCCTCCATCTTTGCAGAGTATTTCAGAAACTAAAAAAGCCACCTGTTGAGAGAAGAAATCTGAGCTCTGGGTTGTTTAGGATGAGAGGTTGTTCAGTCTCCCTCGCTCAGGCCCTTGCAGCTGTCTATACCCCTGCTTCCTCCGTTTTCATCACCTTAGTTTGCACAGCAGCCCCTCCTCCTTGCTGTCCTGCATCAGCCCTCAAAGCATTGAAGCTCAGCATTGCTGGGAGCAAAGACGACCAAAGCAAGGGTGTGGAGATGGAATGGAGATGAATTATTTCTTTGGATGTTTACCAATCCTTAGGGGAGGGGAGCTGGAGAAAAAAAAAAAACTTAAACAGATTCAGAAACTTGCTTTTGTGCCTGTTTAAGGTACTGCAGTCAGGCATGGTGGAGCACACACTTGTATTCCCAACACTTGGGAGGCTGGGGCAGGAGGATCACAAGTTTGAGGCCAGTGTGAGGTACACAGTGATCTCAGGACCACCCTAGACTGCACAAGTGAGACTCTATGTAAAAAACAACAACAAAAGAAGATATGATATTGTAACCAGGAAATGTAGCCATGTAATATTTTGTGCAACCATGGGCCTATCTGGAAACACCATCTTGTAGCACTGGCCAAGGATACTACAAATACTGTCACCGAGGCATCTGTATGAATCAGCTGTACACTTAATTCAGAATTTGTAGGTCTACATGGCACTCTTCTCAGACACCCATACCCCCCCCCCCCATACTGGAAATCTTCTCCAGGGTCTTTGCACTGAGCTACATCCCCAGCCCTTTTCTTAATTTTAATTTTTTGAGACTAAACTGTAATCCTCCTGCCTCAGCCTCCCAGAGTATTGGGATTACCAGCATGTACCTCCATACCTGAATGTAGTTTTTGTCATACTGGAGATTGAAACCAGGGAGCACTGAGATATAATCCCGGGCCTTTTGTTTATTTGGAGGTAGGCCTCTCTAAGATGTGCAGCCTGGCCTTGTACTTTCAGTCCTCCTACCTTGGCATCCCAAGCAGCTGGCATTACAGGTGTGCACCACCATGCCTGCACATACATGGGATTTTCTAATAAATTTAGTTTTTCTCTCAATTGTATGAATCCATATCACAGAGTTTTATTACAAAAATACAAAGTTGGGGCCAGGGAGATGGCTCAGTAGAATAAACACTTCCCTGGCAAACGTAAGGGCCTGAGTTCAATCCCCGGTTTTGCAAAACAAAAAAGCAACCCCCAAATAATCTACTCAATAGTGGCTTCAAAACACAATAAGTTGACTGTAAATATACAAATGGAATATAGTCTAATAATAAAAATAAGTGAAGCAAAAAGATTTCAAAGTATGCATATTATTGATGGTAATGTTAGCATTCATTGTG